>UELV01094571.1:0-10066 GCA_900490015.1 Megastigmus stigmatizans | reverse complement strand
AACTACAACATATCTGAATTTCAGAAAAATTGGAGGCGGAGGGTTGGGAATGTTCCATTGTGAGCGAAACGCTCAGTTCATTAGAAATAAGGACGGATGGTCCTAGATTCGTTGCGCTCCAACGAACATACAATTGGCTGCAGGGAAACTATACTGCAGCCGATTTTGAGGATGATGGCGCTTCAGATTAAAATGAAGCGCGCATCAAAAGAGAAGCGACAAGGAATTCGTACATCGAGGAGATGTGCTGCGAAGTCAGCGCCATAACAATACAAGACGAGCACTATGAGAATGGACAGCTGCACCCTCTCTCCATATACCAAAAGAGCATGGTCATGATAACGGACGAAGATGGCAGATTCACTGAGAAGGACACTGACTCAAGAGATGAACATCAAAGACAAACAGACAGTTCACACAACCAAGAGAGACGTAGAGGGTAGTATACTCAAGAACCCCGCACGAAGACACAATCGGAAACAGATTTAGCAACTCTGCTGGCGACAATACAAGAAATCGCAAGGATCTCCGACGAGAGACATTCGAGTCTGACGCAGACGATGAAAAGGCAGGCAAATGCCATAGACACACTGACCGCCAGACTCGAGCTGTTAGCGCAAGGAACGGGACCATTAAGAGGACCAATGTCGAGCACGAGGTTCGACACATGCACTGAAGTAGGCGCAACGATTGAGGGAAGGAGAAACCCCTCACAGATACCACTCAATCGTGAAATTGAGCGAACGAGAGTGAACTTTAGGGATACGTTCACTCTCGCGTACCCTCAAAATAGCAGCATGAGAGAAGAATCCATGCAGCTACAAGAGGATCCCCTCTGTCAAAGCACACAACAAAGGAGAGAGGAGACATCAATGGAGGGCACTCACCGGAGCGCCACGTCACAGTCAGGATATGAGAAATGCAGTGGAGATCATGCCGATCGGAGTCATATAGCGAGTCGATGGAACTAAAAGTTCTCAGCGACACAAGGCGTGGACGTCGAATCATTCTTGAGAAGGTTCGACGAAAACGCACGTGCAGCAAGGTTCACGGAGGGAGACATGCTGGCGTCCCTTCCGTGTGTACTTACCGAAATTACTGGAATGTGGTACAGCAGCCACAAGGAAGACTGGAGGACGTGGACAGAGTTTGGTCATGCGATACGACGGAGGTTTAGTTATACGCATAACAAACAAGAGCGATTGAGAGACGACATAAGGAATCGTTTCCAACATGAAGAAGAAACGAGCAGTCGATATGTCACATACATGGAATGCATGTTACGAGAAATCCGACCGAGGATGTCAAGAAGAGAGGAGATATATAAAATTTATTTAAGTCTATTACCTCCTCTAAAAAGATTGGTGCGCAGAGAGGAATGCGACACAATCAATGACCTTATGGATCGGTGCGCAGAAGCGGAATACGTGCTGGAGAGAGAGAAAGGTGACAAAACACCACTCCCTCCATGTAAAGCGGTGATGCCAGGGGCGGCGTACAAACCGAAAGGGGGAAAAGCAGCAAAGCTCTCCTCAAGTGTTAAAGTGGCAGCAATAGAGTTGACATATCAAAGAATAGAAAAGAAAATAGAAAAGAAAACAGAAGTACTGACGAGCAGCACTCTACAGGATTTAATTAAAGCGCTCACCAGCCACTTAGATAAAATGACCGAAATGATCGTCAAAGCGGTTAGTGAGGCGCAAAAGCCAAAACAGAGTGGAGGAGGAAGACCACCCTCCCCACAAAGTAATAGAAGAGGTTCACAAAAGGGCCAATTCAAAGGCAACAGCCAAAATAACCAATACAAAAGGTAAAACGGCCAAAACGGCAGAAATGGTCAAGGGAATGGCTACAACAGAAAACCGTTTAGATGCTATGGCTGCGGTAAAGAAGGTGTAGTAAGGCACAAATGCCCAGTCTGTTCGGGAAACGGACAGAATGGAGAGTAGACGAGGTCGCTACTCTCCCAGAAAGCGCTAAGGTCAGCAAAATGACATTAGACGCAACCTCGAAGGATTCACCAAGAGATACGAGAAATTCTGGCGAACCAATGGAGGTGAACCTGGAAGTCAGATGGTGGTTACAGGTGGAAGTGGGTGGTTTCTACTTCCGCGCTCTGTACGATACAGGCGCATCTATCACTGTCATGGGTCCGATTGGCTTGCAGCTCGCGAGTGCATGCAATCGCAGACTGACGACAAGCCAGTACGCAGGAGCGAAACTAGCAGATGGTAGCAGTAGCGCCATCGCTGGCTGTGTAAACTTGTCGTTTACAGTGGGTGGAGTGACGAGGGAGATCAAAGTGCCGATCATCCCCGCACTCGACACGAAGTGTTACTTGGGCGCGAACTTCATGAGGGAATTCGGCTCAGTACACAATCCGCGTAGGAACAAATTGACAAGTAGATGCTAATGTCAAAGTCGATCTGCAGTTAGCAACCGCAACTGAGATCGGCCGTTCCGGAAGAAGACGACGACAGCTTAGTCGACGCCCAACCTCCGGGGGAAGGCGGGAGTCGTGACGATACCCGCGACTCCATCAGCGAGCGCTGATGTTAGGTTAGCTCAGGACGTTGCCAGTGGGCAAACGTCACAGGCTCAGAGCGCTCAGCCTGCAGCTCAGGGCAACAGGAATCGGGGTCGACCCCGCACAGCAGCGTACGTCGTTCAGCGGCGGGGTGCTTCGGTAAAGCTCCCCGTAACAAACAATGTAACGGAAAAGCGAAGACCGTGGCGTCCGCCCGGTTCGAAGACAGCGATGCGTGTAGAACCGCTAACAACGTTTCATCCGAGAATGACACGCGCGCAATGCCAAGCTGCGAGCCGGAATTAATCCGTTCTTCTCCTTATATGCTGCCTTTCCTCTTTTTATCTTTACATATTTTTGGAATACATATAGTTGTTTTAATACCTACGCCCGAGCCTCTTGACTATGTTATTTGTCCCTACCTGACCAGTCGGCTCGCGAGTGATGCAGAATCTCCAAGTCGTAGCTTGTCGACGTCTGGGGGGAGGGTGTGACGCGTAATTGTCGTCTCGCGTCAATTACGCTAACTGCCGCGCGTGAGGCATGGAAGTACCTACCCAAGGTGCTCCCATGAGAACGCAGGAGTGCGAGCGAGAGAGAGATATGGCGCGATCGGCAGGATCACGCCGGTGCCGAAAAAGCTCGAGAGAGAGAGACCGCGACTGCGAAGAGCAACGGACGTGCGTCGGAACTTCTAACCGAGATTAACTATTTGTTCCTTTAGATTACGAGTGATAGCTTCACGTGTGTGTTATCCGAGACGGGCGTGATTGTAGTTTGGTGGAATTGTGACACTATGTAGGCGTGCCTTGCCACCCGTGTCGAGGCGTGTTCGAGGAGGAGTATGCGCCCGATTGTTCCACCAACAGCGGCGTGCGGAGGGATGAGTAATTTCCCTTAGCTCAAGGTAGTTGCGTGGTGAGTGGACCGGCCGGCCACTCACGAGATAAAGACAGGAGCAGGGAGATCCAACTAGGCACACTCCTTGCCCCAAGTAAGTTATCGTTTTTAAAGCGTGCGACGATAACTCGTAGAATTGTGTGAACATAGAATTTCGAATCCGAACGATTCTTTGTATAGTCTTTCTCTCTCTCTCTCTCTCATACTCTATCGGTTGCGAGGACAGTTGCTGTGCACTGGCACACACTGTATACGATACACCGTGTAGGTCGCGCGAGTAAACACGCACCGGCGTATTTACTTCGGAGACAAGGCGAGTCTTCGGGTATAGCCGAGCTATACACGCGGCGAGTCGAATATAATATTCGCCGGAATATTATATTCGGGAGAAAAATATTCGAACATTCGTAACATTCGACGTTCGGTTGATTCGCACTCGGCGTTGTTGGAATTTGAATTGAAGTGTGCGCGTTCGACGGTGTCGACCGGCGCGCACACCCTAACACCTCGCGGGATTACTGTATTTTATTTGTTAGCATTTTATCGTGTCCGAGCCCCGGATACCGCCACTCTCCGCGGGACTTGCAGCCGATTGCTGCAAGTCATAAGCTGAGCGGCCGAGCCCGGCAAGGAGAGCCGGTGGTGCGTATGTGAGAGTACACACGCACACGTAGATACACCGAGATAAAAGTGAGAGCACGGAGCTCTCACGTTGCAACAGGCCGCGGCAACTCGCGGTGTGAGTTGCCGTCGAGCGTGCTCGGTACGCCCCTGGGTGAGTACTTGCCGGGTCGTTACTCCCCCAAAATACCCTGTTACAATTGAAATTTGTTAAAAATTATTAGTAAAAAGAATCTGTATACAATATGTTAAATAATAATTTCTATTCCTTAAAGATTTATTTTTTACTTCCATAATTATTTTATAATACGCGATTTTAATTAGTTTAATTGCTAAAAATTAAACTAATCATATATATCATATCAATTAAATTCAATAACAAATATAAGTGTATATTACTGCCAATAATTTTTACTAAAATATAAATATAAATTTAAATAAATACCGTACATACATTTTCCCTTCACACATTTTTCAACTGTAGACCACAACACAACACTCTTTATTTAATTTTACTTATTTTAAATTAAGACTGTTGGACAAAAAAAGTTAAAGCTGCTTCTCCACTACCTTCATGTTTCGATACTGCTCCTCGCAGCAGGTAGGGCTGCTAACCTCCGCACTCCAAGCCCATGAACTATGCCGTAGCCGAATTCGGCTACTTTTATCATCACTGTATAGGAAGTCACATACGGTCTTAATGAAAAATTGTCGATGTTCTTTTATTTTTTTATTATTTTGTTTATTTTATAACCAATTGAGTGTATATAGGTATAAGTATGTTAAGGTGTATTTATATGATATTTTATAATTATTTTGGTAGAAATTAATACACGAAAAAGTAGTTGGAAAAAAATAAACTATTTATTACATCAAGAATACACTTTTTCAAAATTTATAATTATTTGATTGTATAATTCTTTGTAAAGTTTATAGTAATGAAAAATAAATTTTCTGAAAAAAATTGCATGGTTATTGTAGCATAAATAAATATCAAATTTATCACAAAATGACTATGGGTCATTTTTTATACCAAGTTTATGTTTTTTCACAAAGACCGTAAGTCACAACATTCTCAAATCATGTCCCATAAACTTTTAATACAAAATGAATTTTATAATATGTAAAAAGATAGTATTTTG
This sequence comes from Megastigmus stigmatizans, assembly GCA_900490015.1. Lineage (NCBI taxonomy): Eukaryota > Metazoa > Arthropoda > Insecta > Hymenoptera > Megastigmidae > Megastigmus > Megastigmus stigmatizans. Next base: position 4,876 of record UELV01094571.1, on the reverse strand, counting down.
CTCCCTCTACAATTACCCATGACGCAAATATTGTTAAAATGTTATATAGTAATGTTATACGAAAAATTTAATTTAAAATTTTTAAAGTATATTTTTATAATATACAATTTTTTCAATTATCTAAGAAAAGGGAAAAAAATTTTTTTTCAGTATACAGTGGTTTGTATATTTTAATCTGGCATTACTAAAACATCAGAACCAATCAGATTTGTAGAACAGTTGAATTTCAATTATTTTATGACTTTCAATTTTCGTGTGACGTGTACGCCACACAACGACACAATGGGTTAAGTCAAGTCATTTTTTATCATTATAACATTAGTAAGCAATAGCTGATTAAAAAATTAATCGCAACCACTGTCATTTGTATTCTATAGCTTACAAACATCAAAAGATGACTTGTCATACATAATAATAAATTAAATTTAATTCTATGAAATGTCGCAACTATAACAAATTAAAATCACAATATAATTCTCAGACAATCATCGACATTCACCCACCCCTTATGATCTATTATATGTTAACATAGTTTAGAAGACTAGTTTTTAATCATTCAGAGTCTGAATATAAGCAATCTATATCTATAATAACTGGAATTATGTACTAATTTTCCAAAAATAAATTAGTAAATAGATTCATAAATCGACTTATACTTACTTTACTTATAGATTCACATAATCCTAAAGGTAAGAGTTTTTTAATTTTTTCTTTTACATGTGGTTTTAACTCAGGAGAACGAAACTTTTCTGAAGCAAAATTCCAATGACTTTCTATATACTGCTTCAACAGAACAGAAGCAAGATGCCTAATAGCAAGCGATCCATTAATATCTACTACAAACTCTGTAAGATGAATTCCAAACTCCACAGTTACTTCCAATGCTGATAAGCGCTGCTCAGCTACTTGTCGACTATTTCGATCTATAGATAGAATACCATCCAGTGTCTCATACAAGGCTTCTTTTAAAGATCCTTGAACTTCAGCTCCTGACATGTTTATCGATTCAAGCCTTACAGTTTTACTGCAGATACATATCAATCTAAACTAAATAAAACAAGATAAAATCCAGTCAAATGATAATTAGCTTTCATGCTATTATAAACTTGAATAATAGAATGCTTTCAGTTCATTATCAAATGATTTAATCTATTTATGTAACCGAAAATCGTAAAATTAATATACATCAGGGTAGTATTGACTGTATGCACTGTCTTGTATATTTATCAGTTTTTAATATATGTAAAGAATCACCAAATCCCTATGATTGGGATTATAATATATAATTCCTGCACAATAAATGTTAGCAATGGTAACGGGACCTTTGACAAAAAAGGATTATACTCTTCTATGTATAGTTCACTATATGAATACAATCTGTGAATCAAAAAAATGAAATAAGATTTACATATCATTGAAAATTGAACAAGTTATAGCAAAAAGTTTTGTTTTAATTATATAAATGTAGATTTATAGCCCCATTGCCACTAACAAAATTGTAGGTATGAAAAAGGACAAGAATATTTTAAATTTAAAAACTCTTTATATGAATTTGATTTTTTAATAGTTAAAACAATATATCAATAGTTAAACGTTAAATCAAATTAACTAATTACTTAGTTTGCTTTGCAAAGTAATACATAAAAGTGCGGGAAAATTATGGTTCATAAAGGACTTTCCACACAAGCACTAAACTAAACACTATTGTGAATTTTGCCTCGGCGCATGCCTGAATTAATAATATTGTCAAATTCAGTTTTAGTTTCGCCAATTGCATTTATTTATTCTTTAAATTTATTGAAAATTTATAGAACCAAAGAATAATCCCTGTATGTAACCCGGTTGAAATAATCTAGCTGAATTTTCCAGGCGCCGCCTGAATTACAGCTGGAATTCCAGATGGATTTTCCAGATAGACTTCCAGCTGGATTTTTTCAACAGGGTCTTCTTCACATTCTCTAGCGAAAATTTACGTAGATTATAGCTTCCATGTAAAAAAAAGTCTAAATCGCCACCTTCATCGTTGCTGGAGTTATAAGTAAAAATCATACTACGTAGATAATTTCCTTATGGATTTAAACGTAACCTTATTGAAAGAATCCGCGCGGATTTTAGGCCGAATTTTCGGGCGGATTTATTAGTGAAATTTCCGGGAAAATTCAGGTGTACTTTAGGATAAAATTCGGGTGGAATTTTGGGTCGATTTCGCCAGGTTATCCGATTGAATTCATGGTTATAAATTTTCGCGTGTATTTCAAGAACATCTTGCTGGAGTTTACAGTAGAATTTCAAGCATATCTGACTGGATTTTCACTGTAATCATATTTGAAAAGTTAAAATATTACTTAAATATTTACAATTAACCAGTTTAATAATGAACATATGGAATCAATAAGGAAATCCAGTTTTATATGGATTTTCATACGATATCCACGCGGAATCGATTCAGAATCCAGAAGAATCTAAATGGTAATCCGGTAGCTCCTAGAAGTTAGCACCCGGAAATCTAGAATCCTAATTTACTAATTATAAATCGATTGCGCATAAAAAAACGATAAAAAGATCTATGCAAATCTTTCGCGCAAACAATATTAACAAAGTTACTGCAAAAAATGCCTCGGGTGCCAGTGGAATGTATAACCGTATTATACAATACTTAACAATCAGTATTTATAATTATCAATAGCACTAGTTGATGTATTTTCTCATGCGCAAACAGCACCTGCGATTAATTTTGCCTTAACTTAATTATTTATTGAATAATAAATATTTTAAAAATTATGAAAAATTGATAATAAATTTTTAAAATATTTATTATTTAATAAATAATTAAGTTAAGGCAAAATTATCGCGGGTGCTGTTTAGAATAAAGCAATAAAGAAATAATTTTGTTAACAGTATGAACACTAAGCTTCATAAGCGAATGTGTGCGCCTGCGCAAGAGATCTAGGGATTTTTTTCTTCATACAACATTTCATTTAAAAATAGTTACTACTACTATATAAGCAAAATAAAGAAATAAAACAATTTAATATATTTTCTAATGATTATTTCTTTAGTAATACAGGCGGGCGCCGCAGACAAACAACATTGGGGCCGGGGGGTAAGGGGATTTTGTTTACTATTATATTTAGAGCCAGCTTGTAGAAATGTGAGACAGTGCTTTAGAAAACGAAAAAACTTAGAAACTTATAAAGACGATTACACGTTCAACATCTTAAGAACACGTAAAAAACTTAGATTCACGTAATATTTTCTGCAATGATAAATTAAAATATTTACTTAATTCTAAAGCACTGTCTCATACCATCTATGAATTATATTTCGGATGCTGCACGCATGCCATCTAAATGCCACTACGGCGCAGTCACGAATATTACGCACATTACGCCTAATGCTACACGTAAAAATATACGTATTAATCAGCTTATCGAAATTTTTTTCTCATAAATGCAAATGGCGCCGTACTTGGCAGTTGTGGAGCTTTGTAAATAGGTTATGGATTCTTGTTTAGAAAGATTACAGCGATTTAATAGAGCGGTTATGTCTAGTGAACGCTCACAATTTGTCAGAGCGCGGTTTTATCACCCGTGGAAAGACTCTCGCTGTGGCAGCGGAGGCCACGGCGATGGGGAGCGAGGATCTCATCAACGAGGTGAAGACCTTACTCTGGGGTTCGACTATCAAGGAGAATGTATTTCACCGGTGGGCTCAAGGTAAAAGCGCGCTATTTGACTGGCGGCCAATTCTTTCTAAATGTTCTTTAGCCCACATGAAAATTCGGCGCTCATTTAGGCTGAAGACGGACCATGTGCTGTTATAGCTCCAGTTCAGGCTTATATTTTGAAGCAGTTACTAGATGAGAACGACATCACCACATGGCACGATATTAAACCAGGAAAGTGTGATGAACTTCGTGTTAAAGCTATGACAGAGATACTTGCACAGGTATTGGATCCAATGAATGCAAAGTACTCTATTTTACTCATTCACAAACCAAATATGTCAATGAAGAAGTGCCTGTTGAGGAGATGCAAGTGGACGAGGGTCCAGAGGTACAAGAAAATCCATCGACGGAAGCTGCCAGTACAGTAGATGTTGAACCAATGTTAGAATCTAAAGTTTTTCATTCTCGATTGAGGCGTGTCTATTAGTTACTTAAAATTCTAAAATATACATTTGAAATGATAAATTCATAACCTTTTTACTTTTGATTACAGGATTCGTACATTAGTTAGTGTTGAAGAAGTTAAACAATTTTTTATTGATAATATCAGCATGTTTAAGGAACCGTTTGGTGTGTTATTACTATTGTACTCAGTCTCATGTACAAAAGGAATACCTCAAATGCGATTAGAAATATCTGATTTAACTGATTCCTTAATACATTCTACTTTTGGGTATAGAGGTCAAAGTTTAATTAATTTGATGTTGAGTGGCAGAGCAGTAAGCAATGTATGGAATCATGATCAAGATGTTGGAGGACTCAGTAAGATAAATTGTTAATCATTATAATATTAGGTGCACAACTTTGCTTCCGCCGATTTTTTCGAAAATTTGAGGCTTTATTCTGAAAAAGTGATTAGCTGTTTATGATTCAAAGTACTGTCCGTCACTAGCCACTACTTTTTGCCATCTTTCGGGCAATTGTCGGATACCATCTCGAAAAAACGATGCGTCTTTTGAGGCGATCCACAAATCGATCCATTCTTTGACTTCTTCATAAGAATGGAAATGCTGCTCAGCTAGGCCATGTGCCATCGATCGGAACAAATGGTAGTCGGAAGGAGCAATGTCTGGAGAGTACGGCGGGTGGGGTAAGACTTCCCATTTTAGGGTTTCTAAGTATGTCTTGACGGGTTTTGCGACATGTGGC
>UELV01094564.1:0-19836 GCA_900490015.1 Megastigmus stigmatizans | reverse complement strand
AGTTAAGCTTGATAACGCCACTATAGCGTCGCGCCTTCTCGCCGCATTACAGCTGCCGCTGCTCTTGGGCTCTCTCATCAATATACGCGAGTGGGCACCGGCAGGCTCGGCGTCGGTGAGCTCAGCCCCTTCCAACCAAGCCTCGACTCATCCGCGCGCAAGGGGCATTGTTTTCGCTTCTACAGTGCAGATGAACGCAATATCCTCATCGCTCAGGCACCCAAGCTGAGGGGCCGAGCCTGCGCTGACCTGATCGGCGAGGGTGGAGGCGCATCGCTCTACCTGCGTGCTCTGTGGCCAAAACATATCCACGCACTTCTGGGCAAGGCTTATGAGGCGCAAAAAACAATAAACTATGCTAGGCCAGTAATCAGAAACTTGACTGTGCATATGCGTGCCACAGCGAACGGTCCGCTCACGCCTATTCGCAGTGAGGCCGACCTGGCCGATCTTCCTCCGGCTCCGTGCCCTTCATGAGGGATATCAGATCTGCCGCGGACCACACACAACATACATAGCCCCACGAGTCAGTCTCCATCAAACGCATCATTCCTAAACGTGTTTCACATAAATGTTAACAGACTTAAAACACACTTCGCGCTTGTAGAAGCGCAATTCTCCTCTATACCATGCGACATACTGGTACTCACCGAGACTTTTCTCTGTGACCTTGATACTGACTCCATACTCCGCCTACCAAACTTTCATTTTTACAGACACGACAGAGTAGGAAAAGAGGGATGAGGCGTAGCCGTATACGTGCGTGATTACTTCACAGTTAAAATACTGGCCTCCTCTGAGAAGTGCTTTCTAAATGCACCCGAGTTTCTCATCCTTGAGCTAAAAACAGGAAACAACCTTCTCCACTTCTTGGTGGTTTATAGGCGCCCACATGCTGCGTACCCTGAGCTCTTTTTCGACACGCTTTCCTCTTTCCTACCACACTACACAAACGTCATAATCACCGGGGATTTTAATATCAACATGGATATTCAAAATGCAGCTTCAAGCAACCTATTCACGCATTTACATAGCAGCTCACTACATTTGGTCCCCTCTGAGCCGACACACCATGCCACACAACTAGACCATCACTCGCATATATGGCTTGATTTATTTTTAACAAATGACGCTCGCTCAGTTTTATCATATCATAAATCACAGTCCCCATTCATCGCTGGTCACGATATCATAAACATAAGATACAAATTTTTCGCACCACCACACACACACAAAATAATTCAATCAAGATCGCTGAAACGCCTGGATAAAGAGTCATTGACTCATACGATAAACCTCCGTTTCAAAAATACATTCGCGGCAGATCCAGACAGTCCGGACAATATCGACACAACTCACTCACTCTACACCCCCCACTTCGAGACTCCTCTCTCATCCCTAAACATAACCAACCACACAGAGCGTCTGACTGAGACCATTCTCGGAGCTTTCGATGAGGAGGCCCCGCTGAGGCAGATTACGCTCTCCTCGGCTCGCAAGCCATGGGTGACGGCCGATTTCCGCGTTCAAATGAGGGAGCGTGACAGGCTCTACTGAATAGCTAGACGCTCGGGCAGGGCTGAAGATTACCAGCGATTCAAGGCAGCATGCAGCCGCACCTCAAACGCGCTAAACACGTCAAAAAATAAATATTTTGAGGATAGACTCCAAAACGCGCCCGACGTGCCAAAAAAGTGGCGCGAGCTGCGTCGCATGGGCCTAGCCACCACAACTCGCGTATCTCCCTTTTCGTACTTCTCACGCGAGTCCCTCAACGCCCACTACGCTAGCGTAAACTCGAAAGGTCCCCCTCTCACACTGGAAGCTTTCGCGGAACTGCTCTCACTCTCACCCTCAACCCCTCAAAGCGCTGAAGTAGGGACCGTTGAGCCTTTCACCTTCACCGCAGTGTCTCCTCGTGAGGTCCTGCGGGCCATAAACTCATCCACCTCTAGTGAAACGGGCCCCGATGGAATCTCCGCCGAGATGCTAAAGCTTGTCTCCTCAACTCTCGCGGTGCCCTTGACCTCTATTTTCAACGCGTCTTTCGGAGAGGCAACGTACCCGACGCTTTGGAAAAGGGCCTTTCTCTCGCCCTATGCGGTGCTCCCCATGTGAACAATGTCGTAAGTCGTGTCCATTGCACACTGCGCTCCCTAAGGCACTACCGCCACTCACTTTCTTTCTCTTTAAAAAAGGTCTAGTTGAGAGCTTCGTTTTCCCACATTTCGATTTTGCTTGTGCTGTCTACAATTGTCTAGACAAAACTCGCAACATCAAGACTCAGCGAGCACTTAATGCATGTGTGCGCTTCGTCTGTGGCAATATCCCTCCTTTCGGGTATGTCACCCCACCGCATTAGCCTGGACTGGCTCTGTGCTGCCAGGCGCCGTGAGCTCCTTATAGGCTCGCTAGCGTTTAACAGCATGGCACACAGCAACCCAGTATACCTTGCCGTCAACTTCCAGCCTATGAACGTTGACGTATTTGCTCGCTCCTCCAGTCGGCTCCCACCAAAAACTTTTTACTACGCAGCACCCAGAACCGAGGCATGGCGCAGATCTTTTACCATCACGGCCTCCAACATCTTAAATGATCATCCACCGCCGCCCTTCTGGCCGGAGAACTCTTCCAGGTACAAGGCCGATCTCCTGGGCGAGCTGCTGCGTATAGACAGGGCTGACTGGAGGCACAGGGTCGAGACGGAGGGTCTGCGAGACGTGGACCGGGCCTAGGACGACATCGTGAAGATCTCGGACTTCTACACCCGCACCAACCACATCTATCATCACTATTTTAAATTCAAACGAGCTTAAACCAATTTTCCATATCACTTTTCCAATGCATTCTATTTTTAATCACTTCAAGCTAAAGGTTTTAACTTCACACCTCTTATATTTTATTGTTGACTATTTTTAGAGCTCAAATTTTATTACCATATTTATTTTATCTTTCGCTCACAACATTGTTATTATTATTATAGATTTTTGTTTTATATTGTTTTGTTTTATTTTGTTTTTAACTGTACATAAAACGTACAAACACATTGTTAACACGACTTGTATAGCAAATGGGCTAAATGAGGTTCTACCTCCCAGCCCCTAATAAATTTTATCTATCTATCTAACTATCTATCTCGCCTATCTCTCACTATCTCGCGACACGCGTCACGCTTGTTGTCCTGCTTATCATCCACGGTGCTTGCGCGCCGTCGGATCAAGCGTAAAATCGAATTAACGGTTGAATCCATGATTCAATCGCGAGTTCGTTGTACCCCTCTCCCAGACGCTGGATACCAGGATGGAGACAGATCAATGATCGCGCTCTATGACCTACTAGGAGACAGGCAAAGATTCTATCTGGATGATGCAAAGGAACTCATAATAAAGCTCAACCAATTGCGATAAAAGTAGAAAAACCAAGTATATTAACTATTGACGAAAGGCGTACCGGAGGCTAAATTCACTTATACCGCAGGTGCTCTGAAATGTTCGGGCAGTCTTTCGACTTTTTGACACTTGGTGTACCACACATGTAGCACCGGGTATCAAGCATCTTCGCCTCTTGGCGGCGACGCTCCAGCGCCAACCGCCATGCCTCCACTTCTTGTCGCTGTTTGGTCCGCTTGAGCACTTCCTCTGCTCAAACTCACTCCGTGCGAGCGCGCTCAAGCCGGGCCACTTCTTCGCGGGCTCGCTGCTCTTCAACCTCTTTGCGGAGGCACCGATCTTTGCGGACGCCGAAAACCACGCGCATCTCTATTCGCCGGTTTTCGAGAAGCGGAGCCCACTTCCACATTCGTCGGGCTCCCGCCTCACCATGATGCTCGATGAAGTCGTCCAATGCGGCAAAAGCTTCTTCTTCCAGGATAGTGCTTGCTCTTGAAGCTTCTCGCGCCTGCTCGAGCAGTTGCTCGATGCGCCTCGCCTCAAGCTCGCGTGGCGACGGATCACTCTTGCGGACCTCGTCACACACTTCCTCCGTTACCTCCATTTTCATTAGGCCCGGGCTCTCGGGCAGAGCCTCCGCACCTAGTAAATCTGCAGCTGCACAGGAGCCCTCCTCCTGTGCAACGTCCTACTTTAATTGCGGGACCGGGCTCTCTTGATGAGCGACAGTGCCCTTTTTTTTCAACTCGCCAGCTGATGCCGCCGCGCTTTCTTGCACAGCTGCGGCGCCCTCTTCTTTTTCCGGGTGCACCGGGGGTGGTCCGGTCGAATACCGGCGGCACAATGTCGCACCCACTCGTGCGCGTAGAAGCAGCACCACCTCCCGATTAACCTCGGTGATCGAGACCGAGGAGCTTGGCTCCTCCTCGGCCCCAACCAACAGCTCCTGAAATAGCTGTGCGCACATGCGCATGAAATCTTCTTTATCCATCCTGAAATCAAAGAAGGAGCAAAATGAGAGGAACTTACGAATGCGTGGCACGCATTCGACGCGGAGAGAAATTCGGCGGATTGACGATACTAACGCATTTTCGTGGGCCCTTCGGTCGACCGGGCTTTCGCTTCGCTGTCAGAACCAACGACGCAGACTTCTATGCTCTAACACGAGCTCTTTTAACAACTTTCGTGGCCTTTCGAGGGCTTCCACGGGGCCGCGAAGTTATACACACACAGGCAGCCGCTACATCTCCCGGTGGAGTGATGCTTACCTGCGTGTTCGCTGCGCTCGCTTGTGGTGGGTCGCTCAACGCCACCTCTACGTTCACATCCTTCGGAGGTTGCGTCTCGACGTTGTCTGCTTCTGTCAGATTCAGCTGACTTTCTTCGGCGAAGTACTCCTTTATCTGTTCAGCATGGAAGGGTCTAATTATTTTCCCGTCCATATCTTCTAGCTCGTAAGTATTGGAACCGAGCTGTTCCGTAATAGTATACGGACCAGCATATTTCCGGGATAATTTAGCGCTTAGCCCTTCCATAGCAGAAGACAGTATTTTATTGCGTTTCCAGACTCGATCTCCTACATTGAATCCAGCCGGTCTACGACGTGCATTCTAATAAGCGGCCTGTCTGTGGTGAGATTCCTCCGATCTCTGGCTCGCTTCAGCATGTAGATTGATTAAATCTTCAATCTTTCTCTGCCAATTATCAAAGCTTCAGCTTGCTCTCTATCTAGAGCAGCTAGCTCTTGATCCCGACGAATGGTCGAATGAGGCATTGGCTGTCTTCCATAGTTCAATAGAGCAGGACTGGCTCCTACTGAACTATGCACAGCCGTATTAAACGTGAACACGAGCTCTGACAAATTATAGTCCCATGTTCTATGGCTCTCTTCGATAAATGCCATGAGAATCGTCGTCAGTGATCGATTAACTCGCTCCACTGGATCTACCTGCGGATAATAGGGCGGCCCCATAGTATGGTGCACACCTCTCTCTTCAGAAAACTATCGATGGCGCGGTTCTAAAACTTCGTGCCATTATCCGAAAGAAAGACTTCAGGAGCTCCATATCTCAAAAAGATATGCTCTTTGAGCTTCTTGAAAACGGTTTTTGCATTGGCTTTGCGAATGGGGATAACCTCGACCCATCGCGTGAGTAAATCCTGAAAAGCCAAGATATACTCGAATCCTCTTACAGATTTGGGCAAAGGACCCATTATGTCACCTGCAACCACTTGCCATGGTCTAGTGAAGGTCCTTCGCCCCATTAGCCCTGTTGATGCCCGTTGTTCGACTTTGCACTGTTGACATACAGTGCATCGTCGAACATAGGCTTCCACGTCTTTGTACATGCCCGGCCAATAATATAAATTGCTATCCGGGAAAAAGTCTTGTCTCTTCCGAGATGACCCGCAGTTGGCTCGTCATGCTCTTCATGAGCCACTGCTTTTCGCTTCTCCGTTGGCACAACGAGCTTCCACGCCTCGTCATCGCCGATCGTACCCATCAGCGATTCGTTTGGCTGGTACAAATACAATTGACCCACTATAACCTTATAACACGGGCTATTCGTGGGGTCTTCCTCCACCTTCTGCACCCAGTGAGGATATCACTCAACTTGGGTGTCATCATCCCAAGATATCTCACCAATATCAGGCTCGGCGCTCTCGTACGTACGAGACAATGCGTCAGGTAGGTTGTTGACAGCGCCATTCAGGTGCTCCACCATACACTTATGGCCCTGTAGTTCCAAGGCCCATCGAGCCAATCTGCCCATTGGATTGTGTAGGCTACACAACCAACCTAAGCTGCTGTGATCCGTGATCACTTTGAATTCATAACCTTCAATATATGGTCTGAATTTCCTAATGGCCCAAGCTACGTCTTTCGGCTTGAGACAGAGTTCGACTGGTGAACTCGAGCACACTCTCTTCTCCATCAATCATTTGGAGAAGTACTACTCCCAATCCAGTATCACTTGCAACAGTTTCCACTACAAACTGCACATCGGCGTGTGGTCGCTACAGTACTCGAGCAGTCGCAATCAAAGCTTTTATATGGCCAAAAGCCGATTGCTGCTCTTCGAGCCACTCATATTTTCTTGCTTTCTTTGTCAGCTGAGGGAGTGGTTCGGCAATCATGGCCAAATCTTTCAAAAATTTTCGATACCACGATGTCATCCCTAGAAAACTATAAGTCTTTGGAACGTTGCTCCAGCTTGACATAACCCAAAAGGTAGTCGAGTATATTGAAAAAGACCCATACCAGGTACTGTAAATGCTGATATGGGCTTCGATTGGGGCTTCAGCGGAATCTGATGATACTAGCTACTCAACTCAAGCGTAGATATATACCTAGCTGACTGTAGCTTGCGTAAAATCTGATCCATAAAGGGCAAAGGATATGTATCTTTATTTGACATAGCATTGACTTTGCGAAAGCCGATGCACATTCTATATTTGCCGTTACTCTTTTTAACCATCACGACAGGGCTTGACCAACCACTGTCAGACGGCTCGATTACTCCAGCCTCGAGTAATTCTCTCACCTGACGATGCATCTCCTCCTCGATCTTTTTCGAGATAGGATAATATTTTTGTTTGATTGGCCGCGCAGTGAATACCTCGATTTCATGCTCAGCGAACATAGTACATCTGAGAATACGTTCTGGCGGCCTAATCAGTCGATTTAGCAACTGCTCCAGTTGCTCTCGCCCAGCTGTTCCCACTTTGTCCTCACTGAGTTCAGCTAGCTCGAGATCCACATACTTGTTATCATCCTTGAAGAACAATTGGTTCTTGCAAGGATCCAATACCGCCTTCAACAATCTAGTAAAGTTCACTCCGACGTAACAGTCTGCATCTATCTCTGGTAAGATAGCAACTGTTACGTTATTTTGGATCCCTGCCAAAATAACGTAAAAACAATGTAATGACCATTTGCCATTCTCGCACTTCTCCCATAGCTTGGTCGAAGCTCTCGACCGCACGCACTGGCGATATGTAATCCTACAGATCCCATCTCTGTGCGTACCGCTCCAGGATAAAACAATACTCAAATTCTATATCCACCGATGTTGACTTGCAACCACCATCGGTCTTCACTTTCATCAGGATTCGAACATTGTGCTGACTACCCCTCATGCTGTTCAGAACAACTTTCATCGACCTCTCTAGCGGACTTAGAGACCTTTGGCGGGATCGCAGAAGACTCAGCGACCTATACTGCTCGCTCCTCCTTCCGTTTCCCGCCATATTTCTTTGGCAATCCTTAGCCATATGCCTCGGCTTGTCGCACGTGAAACATCTCATTAGTTTTCGGCTTTGTCAAGGGTTTGCCAGTGCTGCATGCTAACCATGCTCTCCCTTCGCCTCCTTGGTTCCTGGAGAGCTAGGTCGGCCTTTGGGCTTACAACAGCCCTGTCGCTGTTTCAGCCCTGCTGGAGACTTACTTCGCCCCCGATACTTGAGCTGTCAGAGTCTTAACCTCATTGAGCAGCTCAGCTAATACCGTTGTCACTCGTGGATACTGGCTTACTGCTGCCATTTGTGTATCAACCCCAGAGACTACCGGCTGGATCTTCGGAAGCTTTTGAGGCTTCTTATATGCCACTTCCGGCATCACTGTGTTCTGTGGCTACGGTAGAGGTCTAAACGGCTCACCTGCTGTGCTTATAAGCTCAGCTTCCTGCGCCAGCTCCGTTAATGACTCGACGTCACGGGCTTCTGCACGGCGCACCATACACTGCAATTTTGGCAGCATATTCCTGTATATCAGGTCCAGCTGCGCTTTATTTCCCCCTCTCCCAGGCTGTGACTACACCAGTAGCACTTGAAAGGTTTGGCGCCGGCCCATGTACCTGCGCCTCTTCCAATAGGCTACTATTTCCACGATAAACAGTAAATGTATCCTTGAAATTCACTTGAGGTCGCCTATTTGAGACCTTTTCAGCCTGCATCTCCGAATGCAGGGCAAAACCAATGGCGTTCGGTCTCAATTAGCCTCTACCTTCTAGTCTCGTACTCGAGGCTATTCGGAGATCTTTTCTCTCTTGGCTCAGCTCGTACTCTGGCGCTGTCAGTTTTAGGCGACAGTCGCTGCCATTATGCATGCACGCGCATGGAGTCTTTGCAGCTCCTTTCAACGCTGTGTAGCGACAAGAGATCTCTTAGACCCTCTCGTTGAGCAACCTCATCTGGTCTTTTATTTCGGAGAATATCATCATGATATCCCCCGCTTGACGCCCTGTGAAGACCACTGGAGCTGACCCGTCCGTCACGCTATCGGCGTCGCTCTCCCTTGTCCGCTTTTCTATTTGCTCGACCGGGATCTGCTCCGTGACCGAGCTCTTCTGTCAGAGCTCCTTCTCCTGCTGCGTAGCGTTGAGCCTATAAAGCTGCTCCGCTCGTTGCTCATCGTTTGCTTTTATTACTGGGTCCATCAACAGAATGTGTAAAGGGTGTAACCCTTACCGATTTACTTCTTCGTCCTAAATCGTGGACCTAGTCACCTCGAAGGCCCTTCCCTTGATGTATGTTCGCCGCAGTTCCTCACGTTTCATCTGCGCTTTGAGATGAGCTGATTCTTCAGATGACTCAAAATCGGCTGCTGAATAATCCCCCAACAACCATTTCTGCAAGCGGCTCTTTCTTTAGAATGGAAGACCATGGTGGCTCAACTGCAGTTCCTTTAGCGCTTACTCCAGGTCTTCCTCTTCCAGGCCGTAACACCAGCATCTAGTGCCTTCAACGTCGTATCTGCCATTTTTCTTAGGAATGACGCTGAATTTTAAAAATCAATTACTATCTGGCGTTCGAATCTCGAATTCTCGAGTTCGAATCTTTCTCAGTGCGTTAGATTCTGCTCTAGTGCAACTCTCCAGATCTGCTCGTACAAGGATTCGACTCTTGCCGCGTTTGAATCTCGAACTCTCGAGTTCGAATCCTGCTTCTACTCGAGCCTGATGGCTTCAAGTGCACTAGCTTTACTTGCTAGTGCATTTTTCCGGGCTTTTCGGATGCACGGCCTTGTTCTAGTCTGTGCTTCCTCGAACAGGAATTCTTCGGGTTCGAACCTCGAAGTGCACGAGTTCGAATTCTTGTTTCGTTCAAACTTTTCTTCTGGTGCGGGTTCGAACCCCCTGTTGCTACGCGTTTTTCCATCTGCGGTCGCAGGTTCGAAACCTACTAGTGGTGTACTGAGATCGATTCCACGTGCTTCCGGGAGTAATTCGCTCAGTACGCGAATTTCCGTTAACTAACATTTATTTCTTTAGAAGAAAAATTTTTTTACTTATTTCATAAAATCGAAAAAAATATAGGAAAGAAACAAAAAAAAAATTTAATTTTATTCTATCCCCTCCCGAAAGCACTTTTCCGCTAGACTCCCTACTTATCTATAGCGCGATTTCCTCAAAACGCTCAAAAAAAAAATCGCTACCAATAACTAAATAATAATAAGTATCACAATATCGTGGTGTGCCACACTCGTCCTTTCTAAAATTTTTAAAACCCAAAAATTTCCGGAAAATCAGCAAAAAAAATTTTTCAACTGCTTTACTGACAGTTTTTATCGACATTCTACCGACAAGATATGGACTATTGTTCAATAATCTACCCTCTCCTTCGACCGGTACACTCACTTGGACGAGTGAAGCACCTCGCCATCAAACTATTTATAATAATTAATAATAAAATGATAATAAACAATTAAACAAACATTCAGCGCTAGCACTCCACTAGTCATGCTGTGCGCAGCACATACCACTGTGCATAGCCTTCAGACGTAAGCACACGCCGATATTAATTTAAATTCAATTAAATCAATATTTTCGGCTGTTACGCCTATGCGCCTGTGCTCGCGCTGGCTCGACACCGCTGGTTTTGAGCTGAGCGCGCCCCTCTCGACTCTCTCTCGGCCGTAGCAGCCGGCACACTAGCCTGCTGTACTGTCGGGCTCGCTCTCTCTCTCTCTCTCTCTCTCTCTCTCTCTCTCTCTCTCTCTCTCTCTCTCTCTCTCTCTCTCTCTCTCTCTCATGCTCTCACACTCTACATACGCTTATACGTACCGGGGCTTTTACAGTCTCCTGGCCGATGTAAACAAAGTCACGCCGACTTTGAATACGTTGCGCGACGCATGCCTTCTCGAAAATACATTGCTCGGAATTTCGTGTTTGAATATTATTTCGAAATAATATTACTCTTTTAATGTTTTTCCAAGCACATTTTTTTCCATTTCCGTGCCTATTTCCCCGAAACCGAACACGTTAGGGGCGCCAGTTGTGACGTGCAGGATTTAGGATATCCAGGTAAAAGTACGCGGACGCGGGGCTAGAACCCTCGAACTTAGGATCCAAAGGCGCGCTCCTTAATACTGAGTCAACGCCGCACTGGCCTCGACTTAGCTACATATCCTACCGACTACTTCATGCCGTTATGGGGCGGACGGAATGTTCAAACCGATACGTTTAAATTTGGCGCTATAATATGTAACTACCGCGCAAACGCAGCACGGTCACCAGATTATAATCCGTGTGAATATTTTGTGTACGGTAATGTTAAACAACCCGTTTACTTTAACAGTATCGAGACAAAGGATGATCTAGAGGGATCGGTCTTCGTTATCTTTGCAAGGATACAGGAGGCGCAAACACAGCGGGCCACCTCTTCTATTACCAGAAGACTCGAAGTGTGCCTCGAAGAGAACGGAGGCCACTTCGAGCATCTTCTATAATTTTTTTTTATTATATATTTTCTTTAATACATATTTACATTTTGTTTATTTATTTATTTATTTATTAAATTTAACTAACTTTTATTATTAAATACATACTTAGAAAATGCTACTTCAGCATCTTATATAATTTTTTTTTATTATGTATTTTTTAAAATATATATTTACATTTTTATTTATTTATTTATTTATTTATTACTTTTAATTAACTTTCATTATTAAATACATAATTAAAATAATTAAAACATTATAAATGTTATTTCACCTTGTCAATGCAACTGCAAGGCCATAATCTTCTTATAGACTAATACTTTACTAAAAAAATTTCGAAACATCATTTGAAACTTTAATTTGTCTCATAATATTTTAGATTTCAGTTGTTGAGGTTTGTGATTACCTTTTAAAGGATTTTTACTTTTCTTATTTTGTATCAAGTTGCATAATCTAGATCAATGTTATAACGAATTCGCGATTGAATCGAGGATGCAATGGTTGATTCGATTGTACGCTCTATCCGATGGCGCGTGAGCACCGAGAATGTTGAGCAGGACAGCGAGCGTGGCGCGTCTCGCGGAAGATTGAGAGAGACAGAGGGAGACAGCGCGATAGGAAAATTCGATCGCGCCGCCAGATCGAATTCCGCCATGACTCACAACGGACGTGATGGAGAAACCACGAGACCTATACACGACGATATACGCGACACGAGGTGTGTGTGTGGGTGTGAGTGAGTGCAGGTTTAGCTGACTTCTTCATCACCGAGAGAGCTGCACTGGACCTGCAGGCCAGTACAACTTGCGAGGAAGCGTATCAAGCGATATTTGCTGATATCAAGCACAACGCAGAGTAAGTACCTAGAGCACTATTGCGGCGGATCGCAAACGGCGATCCGCGTATGTATCTGTGCGTGTTTGCCTGCGAATACTGCCTTCTCGGTTCCCGAGACACTTTGTAGCTTTCTTGGTTGTAAATCTTTTACAGAATATACAATAGTAGACTAAAATCACGTGGTGCTTATTTTAGTAGATAGCTAATATATTTCCCTTATTTTTCCCGCGATTGCCGCCGCCTCCGCGGGCACAGTGGAAAAGCGTTTCCACTGTGCAGTTGCTAAGTAGCTGGCATCGTGAGCACAGCACGGGGCTCACGATAGAAAAGTCCGAGCAAAGGAAAGCGAGACTCTTCAAGAGAGTCTCGCATTTGTACAGCGACTGTTTCACCTGATCAGTGGGGAAAATCCCGTGTAGATTTTCCCGCAGTAACATGCAGGAAAAGTAGGATTGTGCAGTACACCGGTACTGTACACCGCATAAATAGCCCCGTTATAACTGGCGCCCCGAACGTGTTCGGCTACGGCAAAATAGGCGCGAAGTAAAATACAAGAAAAAGTTTACTCAGAAAAACGGCCGCAGACGAAATATTATTTTGAAATAATATTTCGAACGCGAAATTCCGAGCAACGTATGTATCGAGAAGGCACGCGTAGCGAAGTATTCAAAGTCAGCGCGACTTTGTTTACATCGGCCGGGAGGACTGTAAAAGCCCCGACACGTGTGAGCCGTATATTAAGTGTGAGTGCAAGAGAGAGCGCAAATCCTGTTGCAGGGCAGGCAAGTGTGCCGGCTGCTACGGCCAAGAGAGCCGAGAGGGGAGCGCTCAGCTCAAAATCCAACGGCGTCGAGCGAGCGCGAGCATAGGCGCATAGGCGTAGCAACCGAAAATATTACTTTAATTAGATTTAATTTAATATCGGCGTGTGCTCACGTCTAAAAGCTGTGCACGGTGGTATGTGTTATGCACAGCAGGAATAGTGGTGTGCTAGCACCGAATATTTATTTATCAATTATTATAATTTAATTTATTAATTATTAGAAATAATTTAACGGCGAAGTACTTCATTCGTGCAAGTGAGAAGACCGGATGAAAGAGAGGGTAGATTATGGAACAAGAATCAATCCCTTCTAAATTAAATATCGGTAAAACTGTCGGTAAAACAGTTTGGACATTTTTTTTTCTGATTTTTCATAAATTATTGTTTAAAAAACTTTTTATAAAGGACGAGTGAGGTACATCTCGTGATTGTGATATACTGGTGGTTTATTGTTTGTAGCGATTTTTTTTAGAGCGTTTTTTTAGGAAATCGCACGACGATCAATTAGAAAATTTAGCGGAAAAGTGCTTTCGGGTGGGGATTAAATAAAATTCAAAGTGATTTTTTGTTTTAGTCCAATAGGTATGTTTTAAATTGTTGAAATAATTAAATTTTTTTTTCCGAAAAATAGAATTTTTGATTAGAGAAAATTCGCGTAGAGAGCCAATTACACCCGCAAGCACGTGGAATCGATCTCAGCACACAGATAGGATTCGAACCTGCGACCACGAGTGGCAAAAAACGCGAAGGAACAGGGCATTCGAACGCGCATAAGAAGAAAAGTTCGAACGAAAGAAGAGTTCGCACTTGTGCGATTCGAGGTTCGAACCCAAAGAATTCCTGTTGAAGGAAGCACAGACCAAGTGAAGTCTGTGCATCCGAAAAGCCCGGAAAAGTGCACAAGCAAGTAAAGCTAGTGTACTTGAAGCCATACAGCTCGAGTAGAAGCAGGATTCGAACTCGGGAGTTCGAGATTCGAACCCGGCAAAAGTCGAATCCTTACTCGAGCGGATCTGGAGAGGTGCACTAGAGCAGAATCTAGCGCACTGAGAAATATTCGAACTCGAGAATTCGAGATTCGAACGCCAGATAGTAAATGATTTTTAAAATTCAGCGTCATTCCTAAGAAAAATGGCGGATACGACGTTGAAGGTACTAGAGGGCTGGTGCTACGGCTTGGAAGAGGAAAACCTGGAGGAAGCGCTAACGGAATTGCAGATTAGCCACCAGGGTCTTCCATTCGCAAAGAAGAACAGGTTACAGAAATGGCTGTTATGAGATTACTCGGCAGCCGACTTTGAGCCATCTGAGGAATCAGATGAGCTCAAAATGCAAATGAAACGTGAAGAGCTGCGGTGAGCTTACATCGAGGGAAAGGCCTTCGAAGTGACTGGGTCCGCAATATATAACGAAAACGTAAGTCAGGAGGGGCTACACCCTCTGCAAATGCTACTGGTGGTCTCAGTGGTGAAAGACAGCGACGAGGAGCGAACAGGACAGCTGTACAGGTTCAACGCGCCACAGCTGGAGAAGGAGCTTCACCAGGAGAGCCCGGTCACGGAGCAGATCCCTGTCGAGCAGCCACGAAAGCCGACTAGAGAGAGCGAAGCCGATAGCGTGACGGATGGGTCAGCTACGAGTGAAGAGGCGGAGGAGGAGACGCCTCCAGTAGTCTTCACCGAACCTCAAGCGGGGGATATCATGATGATATTTTCCGAAATAAAAGAGCAGATGAGTTTGCTCAACGAGAGGGTCTCGGAGATCTCTCGTCGCTGCACAGCGTTGGAAGGAGCAGCAAAGACTACATACGCGTGCAAGCAGAATGGCAGCGCTTGTTGGCTAAGTCCGACAGCGCCAGAGTTCGAGGTGAACCAGGGGAGTAAAGATCTCCGAAAAGCCTCGAGTACGACACTAGAAGGTAGAGGCTCATTGGGACCAAACGCCACTGGTTTTGCCCTGTATCAGGAGAAAGGTCTCGAATAGGCAACCACACGTGAATTTCCAGGATACAATTACGTGTTATCCTGGAAATAGTAGCCTATTAGGAGAAGCACAGGCGCACGGGCCTGCGCCAAACCTTTTAAGTGCTACTGGTGTAGTCACAGCTTGGGAGAGGGGAAATCAGGTGCTCACGAACCAGAAAGAAATAAAAATGAAGCGATGGATCTGAGTGCTAGTAATAGACTCAGATCCACTACAAGGTTTATATCTGGAACCAGCACACAGGCACAACACGCAGGTCGAGACGTTGGACAAATCGTGAGACGATAGCAAGTTCGATTCTCGGGGGAAAAAGATCAGAGTATTGATGTATCTCTTAGAGTAGAAGAGAGTCGGGTTCTGGTTGATCTGACACAGGAGAAACTGTTATCCTTTCTATCAGAGCTACTGGCCGGTGTCGCGGCGATTTGGTACAAAAATGGTCGCGACAAATGGAGAACGTGGTCCGAGTTCTGCGCCGCCACCAGGAGGTGGTATGGAGTGAACAAGGGGTTTTAGCAGAGATGAATTGCTAAAGCTAACGCACGCACGCAAGGCCAAGAGGAGCCGGTGCGTGACTTTATCACGTACAAGAAGCCTCAAAAGCTTCCGAAGGCCAAACCATTAGTCGCTGGAATGGACACGAAAGTGGCAGCAGTAAGCCAGTATCATGCAGAGATAACGGCATTCACTGACCTACTCAAAGAAGTCAAGACTCTGACCGAGCAGCTCAAGCATCGGGCACGGATTAAATCTCCAGAAGCGCTGCAGAAGTGACAGGGCTATCGTAAACCCAAAGGCCGACCTAGCTCTCCAGTATCCAAGGAGATGAAAGGAGAGCAGGTCAGCATCCAGTACCGGCTAGCCCTCGGCAAATCCTTAACCCATGTTAACCCAATTTGTCCGTTTTTGTCCGTCAACTTTAAGCACGGACAACTTTGTAATTTATGCTTGAAAAGATCTGCAAGGTTATACACCTAGAAAATTCATTTTTCATAATTAGGGGGTTGTACGACTACCCCTAAAATAACATATTTACGAAAAATCGCTATTTTACAAACTGCCGATTTTCACCCCTTTGGGATATTTTATGGGGTGGTAACGAAATATAACATTAGATAATAAAAGAAAAGATGTTTTCTATTATCTGTGATATGTTTTCCCCCATTTTTACCTGTTTTCAAAAGCCGAAACAATTTTTTTTTCAGAAAAATCCGTAAAATAGCCATTTTTTGTAAACATGTTATTTTAGGGGTAGTAGTACAACCCCCTAGGTATGAAAAATGAATTTCTGGGTATATAACTTTATTATTTGGACATTTTGAGCCTGGGTTTTTGTGGTTCCATCTATCACCAAGACCTCTTTCGCATCAAAAATTCGATCTAGAAAAAAAATTTCGTTAAAAAATCAAGTTTTTTTTTAAATTGAAAGACAGGGTGGGAAGGGGTGGTTTTTTCGAAATTTTTGATTCTGAAAGAGCACACTTGAAAATACCTGCCTATAAATTTGCAGATCTTTTCAAGCATGAATTACAAAGTTGTCCGTGCTTAAAGTTGACGGACAAAAACGGACAAATTGGGTCAATATGGGTTAAGCAGATGAAATGCTATACGTGTGAGAAGCCGAGGCATATAGGTAAGGATTGCCGAAGCAATATGACGGGAAACGGTAGGAGGAGGATACGGTACGGGACTTTGGAAATAATTTGGCACCCTTTCTCAGTAGACACAGCATTATTGATGTCACTATTGATCTTTGTATAGTTTCTCCTCCAAATGATGTTTTTAACTTCAGAAATTAGCGTAAGATAAATTGTGAGGAGCTTAATAAATTGTTGTGTCACAGTAACTGGTCGTCATTTGACCTACCAGACTCAGACTTTGACTTAGATGGGGTGCTTGATAGTCTCGGTTCAAATCTATTGGAGGCAATTAATGAATTAGCGCATTTAAAAACTGTCATTCCACGAAAGAAAAAATCACTATGGATTGAGACCGAACTTCAGCTCCTCATAAACAAACGTAACGCTACGCATCGACGATATAAAAGGACCGGGAGTGCTGTCTTGCTGGATGAGTTTCTTCGCCTTCGCAATGAGGTCGAGATGCCTATGGATCGAGAGCGCACCTCCTATTAAAGTAATCAATTATCTGATGCTCTTGATCATAAAAAGGATATATGACAGGAGATGCATAATCTCCGCCTCTTGCCTAAAAGTAGGGAGGAGTTGCATGGTTTCACCCCGGAAGAGCTTAACACGCACTTCGCAGGTGTGTCGGTCACACCCAATGAAGATTTTTAAGATGCGATGGACATTATTTCTTCCGCATCTGAAGATGGGTTCTCCTTCAAGCCAATTAATTTTTCTGATGTAATTGTCGCCATTTCCCATTTTGCATCACAGGCGAGGGGGTGGACATCATGCCGCCAAGTGTAGTAGTTAAGTCTCTGCCAGTGTTGGGGAATTATATAGTTCATTTGTTCAACACCTCCTTTGCTTGGGGAGTCTTTCCGTGTGCTTGGAAGAGAGCACAGTTGGTTGCCTTAAAAAAGATTGCGGCACCGTCATTAGCCTCGAATTTTCATCCTATTGCCCTAATGTGCTTTCTCTCAAGGTACTCGAGAAGATTGCACACTCCCAAATCTCGGAATGTCTCACTGCAAACAGATTTGTCGATCCTTTACAGGCAGGGTTCCAATAGCATCATAGTACCCAGACAGCCCTGCTTAAACTGACTCATGATATAGGTCTAGGCATTGATAGGAGAATGGTGACCTTGCCATTGCTTCTCGATTTTAGTAAGGGTTTCGGTACCATCTCTCCTTCGAGGCTGTTGAGCAGATTACGTGATCTCGGGTTCTCGAGGTCCGCACTCCTGAGGATTAAATCATATTTACAAGGCCGTACTCAACGCGTATTATTAAAAAATGGTTGTTCTTCGTGGATTGAAACTAATTTGGGTTTGTCCCAGGGGTGGGTCCTCGGTCCCCTGCTCTTCAGACTCTATATCAATGACCTCAAAGATCTATTTTATCGTCGGGCCGTCAGGCATATAGTATATGCCGATGACCTCCAGGTCTATCTGCAGACGCCTGCAGATGAAATTCTGGAGTGCTCATCTCTTCGAGTCAATACTGGCAAAACTAAAGGTATAATGTTTGGTTTGAGAAAATATGTTAATGATTTAAAGGAAAAGGGATTTGCCATGTGCTGACTTGGGGGGAGGGGTGCTTGTGCCTTTTTTCGATACAGTCGTGAGTCTCGGTGTTACATTAGATAGTAAATTAACGTGCAAACCGCAGGCCGATTGTTTAACTAAAAAAGTAAAGAAAGCCCTTTACAGCCTGCGGTTTATAAGGGCATGTACAACCGAGACTTTACGTAGAGGATTGGTTGAAGCCTTAATTGTATCTCGTCTAGGCTATTGCGCTTTGGTGTTGCTTGATGCATCCAACGAGCAGAGAATACGGATACAAATACTGAGTAATACATGTGTGAAATACATCTACGGTGTTAGGAGGGACGAGCACATTACACCCTATAGAAAGCCACTGGACTGGTTGCGTGTTGATGCTCGAAGGAATTATTTTGTTGCAATTATTATGTATCAAATCCTTCGATTACATGAACCTCAGAATTTAGTAGCTTTTTTGAGCAGGCATTAGCCCAGGAGCACTAGCACTCAATACTGCACAAGAACTCTCAATATCAAAGGCGCGCTTTTGGAACTCTCTCCCGGGCTCTCTGCGCAACTCACCATCTTTGCGCAGATTTAAGTCAGCGATCTATCAACACCTGCTCGATCTTTATTCTTAGCCCTGCCGCAGGCCATGTCTGTGATTCGTTGTGCGCTTGATTTTGATTTTAGTGACTTGCACTACACGCTTGGGTCAGAGCTGTAAATTTTCTGTATTTTAATTTATTATGTTCTGTCCCATATACTTATTTTTTTTATTTTATGTGTGAGTGTATTTATTGGCGTGAGTGAGTGTGTGGTGGATGAGTGCATGTGTGATTTGTGTTGTAAAGTTTCTTTTTTTTATACACTAAGACTGATAGATATTCGCTCTTTTTGTATTAATTTAGTTTACTTGCCAAGATTCATGAAACGCATTATTCTTTTATCTGAGATACTCTAGGACTGCCAAACACAAACCCGCGATATAATATTATAAATTAAGAAATTCATTCCTAAAATACTGATTTTCGGCGCGTACGAATTGGTTTTCGTTATTTTTTCTCGATATTTCAGATAATTTTTATAAATTACACTATTTTTTCAGCGAAATAATTCTGAATTAAATAATTAATCTAGTATATAACAGAAGAATTATTATCAATTTTTCACTTGCTTATTAATAAGTCAAAAGAACTAGTATCTCATTTTGCTCTAGAAGTTACTTAATTAAAAATAAGGAATTAACTATGAACTTTCAACAATGCAGTCGGCCTACCGAACTTTATTCGCAGTAGCCGCAAGAGGTACTTATCGAACCTCCTTACTCCGCCCGCCTGGCGCTTCGCCTACCGCTGTAACTCTCTCCTAATTGGTCCGCTCGGCTAATTTTCAATCGATGATTAATCAATGATTACTGATCGGATCGAAAAATTTCATAACGATTTTCTTCATAAAATTTCTGCTCTATCGGATGCCGTAGAGCCTATTATTCTGTGGATTTACAACCTGTATATCCTCCATTTTTCTTTTGATTTTGTATTTCTTCGTATTATTTGCATATTTTGGGCAGTCGATTAGAATGTGTAAGATAGACTTGCGAACATTGCAGATTTTGTGCGTAGTCGGTCTTTCTTTCTTTAACCCATTAACGGCCAAGACCCCGAATTTTCAACAACTTTTTCAAGGCTTTTTTGAACTAAAAAAAAGGTTTGAAAAAATTTTAAAAAGATCATATCCGATGTATTTTGAACTGTTCTTTCGAATGGTGATATCGATTTTTTGTTAAAATACTCGTGCAAAAAAATATGGCGTGTTTTTCACGAAAAAAAAGTTAAAAAATTTGGAAATTTTCAACTATTGAATTTTTTTTATAATGAAAAAGTGCAATTGATATGCAAACATCACGG
>UELV01094563.1:0-10996 GCA_900490015.1 Megastigmus stigmatizans | reverse complement strand
GTACCAGGCGTCACAACTTTTCATTTTCAAAGTGATGGTCCATCTACACAATATAAAAAACAAGGATCCGACATTACTTCTGCTGAAGCCATGGTCAATGCTATTAATTCAAGCAATTCAAAGATCAAAGCATTTCCAATACTACAGTCCGATATAGAAAGGGTTGATCCAAAACTCATTTCATTGAAACCAGTTCCCAACACTAAAAAATTTTTCCAAATTAAATGGTAAAAATCGACATGGGTAGATTATTTTTGAATGAATTATCGTGCTCCTATTGTATATCAAACAATTTCTATGATCAGCCTTCCGAACACTTTTCAGTAGATCCAAATAGTTGGCATTTTAAAAACTCCGTTACCCCTAGAAAAAGGTCTAAGAGAATTGCAGAAAAAAGTTCTGCTAATAAAAAGAAAAAAACAAGGTGACAAGATTCCTCTTGAAATTGATGGTGGTATTTTGAAAAAACTAAAAAAGACGAGGCAAAATAAAAAAGAAATTAAACCGAATAATAAAAAAAGTATTGTCTTACCTAATGAAGACAATGAAGGTGCTATGAAAGTTGATTCATTAAATAAAATAATAAAACAAACTAATGTAAGAAACCGTATATCGAACGGTAAAAATAATGATCTAAGTACATTAAGAAAGAGGAAGGTATGAAAATTTTTTTTTGTTTATTCATTATTGTAAATTTTATACGTTATTGACTATAAACATTGCGTGTATACACATTGAATAATATTTTGCTGTTCATTTAATACATGTATATGTATGATTATCATATACCTATTGTATATTACTGTCTTTTATATACAAAGTTTATTTCTGAATAAATATTTTATTTGTTTCCAGCTTTAAGTACTAACATTCTTCATTCATATTCAATTTTTCCCCTCACTGTATCTACCTGTATCATTTTTCTGAACTCTTACTTGATACTTTTTTTTAAATTATCTATATGTATAATAAAAAAACAACCATATTATAACGATGAAATAAAGATCAATTGATTCTTTTAGTGACAAAATCTATTTTTTAATTTTTTTTGCTATAAAATTTTGAGGCATCACTATAAACGAGTTACGCAAATGTATTATTGTCCAAGAATGTCAAAGAAATATGCCCGAAAAATTTGGCGAATTCGGCGAACAAATAAAATGGCGAGCTTCGACAAGAGTGTTCCTTTATTTTAGATGCTATAAAAGTTTTACTGTTTTTCTGTTGAACCTTCTTGAGACAATTAGATATCGCTATTTTTCTTATGATATAATGTTCTATGTATAAAAACAAATAAAATGAGCCATGGGCGAAATATGTACTTTCAAAAATAATAATAACAGATGTAAAAATGTTGGAGTACACTTTGTGTGCATGTTATTGTAAACAGTTTAATCGGCACATATTTAAGATTACAAGAAGGATTTTGACAGTTCATGTGATCAACAGATTTTAGTACAGTCATAGTGTAAGGAAAAGCCTCATTCTCAAATCCAACTTTTTAACGTGCTAAATGGCGTTTTATCTAATAATAAAAAAAAATCGTTGCCAATTCATTGGCACTACCAAGCTTCCTTTAACTTAAAGTTTGGTTTAAATATACATGTATTATATAATTTATAAATAAAGTAAGTAATAAAATCTGTTTAAAAATAGTTGAAAAATTATCTAAGAAATTTAAAAAAGTTATATTTAAAATTTTTTTAAAATTATTAAAATTTTAAATATATACATATATTTTTAAATTTTATTTTACTATTGTATACTCAATTTTCATGTTACAGAGACTTATGAATCCTATTTGTTCAGTCGTAACAATCAGCGTCATCTGTATGTGTCAGTGAGTGAATGTTGCGTGAAATTATAAGCGTGCGAGTGATGGCAGCACCGCGCGGGCATGCTTCCGCTTTACCGCGTCTGGGCGGTAGCGACATTGCGAGGGCGCGACGATTGCACATGCGAGTGCCGGTTCCTGCGAGCGTTCATTCTGCAACGGTCTACCGCGAAGGACGGCACGTTTCGAGAACCTCCGCGTTCCCCCCTTTGTGCAACAGAAAAGACGCAGGTAAACGTACTGCGCAACCCACGTAATCCAGAAGGTTTTCGCCTTCTCGTGCAGGCGGCCATTACGGCATCGACGTTACCGCGCAGTGACCACGTGTAACTTTGTTCGCGTTCGGTTCATTCGACTGAACTTCAATAGCCTGTATGGCGTGCTATCAAATTCGATAATGCAAACCTACGTAGCCTTTACAGCTTTTAGCGCCTCATAGCAACGTATAGCCTCTAAGGCTTATTGCGTTTCGCGTGCAGCGTGCGTTCTCTCAGCGACGCGCGCAGCCTCTGCGGCTCTTTGTTTTATATCTAAAGTTACATCATTTTATAATTTCTTTCTTTTCCTTTATTATTTGTAAATTTCCAAATTTCAATAAATCTGGGTTTATTATGCCGAAAGACTTTTTCCTAAAGAAGGTGTTCTTAATTCTAGAATCAAACTTCCAACAAATAATTAAATTTCTTAATTAAATAACATTCAAAATAGACGAGTTCTAATCAGATTTTTAAACAAATAAAAATAGATAACTACGTATACCATCTGAGGTATGGTAGTACATCGTCCACGACGAAACATTTGGCGCCTCCTGTGAGGTGTAAACTCACAAATTCTCAACGTCAAGGAAAAGGCGGGACAACAAAGGTCGCCGCCATTCCAACCGTCATCAACTTGCCGTCGCCTCCGACACGGGACGCCTCAGCACCCAGCGAGCAGTGGCTTCGAGGGATTTGAGTTGGATATAAATACATATATAGAATTATTCGTTGAATCAAATCCCAACGACACAATACGTCGAAACAGCTTCAAGCGCTTTTCGGGCGCAGAGTCTTTGAGCCCGTAGCTCAAAGAGACAGTCAGCGGCACCTCAACGCGGTCGCCACTGTCTCAGTCCCCTCCAGCAGTAGGTTGTGCATTGGATGCAAATTTTTATTAAATTCATTTTTTATTAAATTCATTTTTATTAAATTTAGTATTATTGAGTTTGCATCAAGTTAAACTAAATTCATTTTGTGCTTTTTTGTGAAGTTTAATTTTTGATTGTTTATTAACTAATATACTCGTTTGTGCCCCCTCAAAGACATTAAATTCTTCCTTTTCGTTTATTTTTAAAACAATTATTTCTTTTCGGTTCTTTTTTTATTAAAATCATATTAGTCACCGCGTAAAGATAGCGCTGAGCTCAGAGCAGCTAAGGCGCATAGCGCACATCGAAACAAAATTCCGAACATTGGGAGGGCAAATCGACGGTTTGAAAATTTATCTAGCGTCTCCTAACTCTAACCCTATTAATGCGCAACTCCGCTTAAACAGCGTCACTGTGACGTTCAAAGATTTTCTCAGATACAACGACGAGTTAAGTACTTTAAAACCCGATCACGAGCTCATTCAGCTTTTCCCAGAATGCGAGACAGAATGCGGGACCGACTGCTAACTCGACTTTGAACACTAGCACTCAGAACGTTACGTTTACAGAACATCACCAAAACCCCCGACTTCCGACAATTAAACTCTCGACTTTCGACGGAAATACTGACAATTGGTTGACTTTTAAAAATAAATTTATTGCCCTTGTCCATTCTAGATCAGATTTTAGCAATATTGTAAAACATGCCCGACTCGAAGATGCTCTCACTGGAGAAGCTTTGAGAAAAATTTCTGAATTTCCACCCAGCAACGAAAATTATGAAAAGGCGTGGGAAGCTGTTCTTGAGGCGTACGATCAAAAGAGGTTGTTAGTGGTCAAGCATCTAGATGCTCTTTTCGAACTTCCGGTGATTTCCAAGGCGTCAGCCACAGATCTCTCAATGCTTGTCGACAAAGCCAAGCAACACATTCATTTGTTGAGTCAACTCGAGGTCACAGTCCACGATGCAGTGATTATCCGCCTGTTAGAGAGGCACCTTCCCGCTTCTATTAAATCGAAATGGCAGGAAACTCTCGACATTAACAAGATGCCGACATTAGCTGATTTTTACACTTTCATAAAAAATACCGTTTTTAGGCTCCGTTCCTTGCAGTAAACCAACGTCGCTGACAACAGCCGAAAAAGGATGGGAGAGACAGAAAACCGCGTGAGATTAAAAATCCCAAGGTATCTGGTAGGACGTTTGTTACCGCCCATGCGTCGTTTTCTTCATCAGCAAGGAGTTCGACACGTTGTCCCAAGTATGACAGGGACCATAGATTGTTTAAGTGTCCGGTATTTTTAAAACTGAAACCCTCTGAGCGTCTTCAATTCGCACTGACCCACAACCTGTGTCGTAACTGTTTAGGAGCGCATAACTTCCCCTGTCAAAGTAGTAAACGTTGGAGGTCCTGTCACAACAACCATCATTCTCTACTTCATTTCGATAAAAAATCATCTCACTCGAAACCTGAAACTTCCATGTCTGAAGACAAGAAGCCTTCAGGTTCCTGTCAACAATGACTAGTATACCCATCCTACGCTTCGATAGATTTTTCACCAGAATCGTAATTGTTGACCACAGCGGTTGTCAAGTTCAGGAACCAGCGAGGAAATCTGATCATGGCACACCCCCTTTTAGATTCCTGTTCGACAGTTAACCTATTATAATATCTATTAAACTTGCAAATTTATTAAATTTAACTAAACAAACCTGTACAGTGAATATCGGAGCAGTTGGCGGCTTATGCACTGCTTCAAGCTAATGACATATCCGTTCTCACGAAAGGTTCTTGCAACGTCGTTGAATTAGATAAGATTATCGATTTTGATCATGAACCCAGTCGTTCTAGGAATGAGCTTGCATGCGAGCAACATTACGTCGCTAACACCAGACGTGACGTCTCCAGCAGGTATATAGTTCGCCTCCCTTTCAGAGATAGTAAATTCGATATAGGTAAATCGAGACAACAAGTGTTAGTACGGTTTTATTCTCTAGAAAGAAAATTTCAATCGATTCCCTCATTCAAAGATGAGTATGTGCAGGTCATGGAAGAGTATTTAGCGCTAGGACACATGACTATGTGATAACGACGAATGCGGATATTATCTTCCTCACCACGCAGTCGTTCAAACTTCCAGCGAAATGACCAAGGTTCGTGTAGTGTTTGATGCGTCCGCGAAGACTTGTACAGGTATTTCGTTAAATGATAGTCTTATGGTAGGGCCCACTATTCAGAATACTATTTTTGAGTAGGTGCTGCGTTTTAGAACGCATACATATGTCATTACAGCAGGCGTAGAAAACAAAGGATCGACAGATTTTAGTCCATCCCGAAGACAGGAAGTTTCAAAAGGAAGGTTCTTTGGTATCATAACGATAAAATTAGAACATTCCAATTGAACACGGTCACGTTTGGTGTGGCAGCCGCTCCATTATCAGCAATTAGAACCATTCAACTGCGCGCTAGAGACGAAGCGATTAATTTCCCACGGGCTAGTAAACTTCTACTTCGCGATTTCTACGTAGATGATTTTATATCATGAGCAGATTCAGTTGACGAAATTCTTAAAATTAAGGATGCGATGATCGAACTGTTAGGTCGAGGCGGATTCCTCATTAGGAAATGGTCTTCGAATCACACCCCAGCTTTAACGAATATAGATAAGAAAATCATAGGTCTAGACTGTTTAGTTCGAGATAATCCGATGCAAAAAACGTTAGGGGTCACGTGGGATTCACAGAATGATCTCCTGTCCTACTCCATACGGGCGATAGACTCTCAAAACGCGTCGACAAAAGGGAAGTTGCTTTCCGAAATCTCAGTCATTTTGTACACTAAGGTATTAATTCATGATTTTTGGAAGGCGAAGATAACTTGGGACGAATCTCTTCCTCAGAGTATTCACTCCAAGCGGGGAGCTCTGGCAGAGCAGCTGCCTTTATTGCAAAAGATTTCGATTTCACGTCAGATATTAATTCTAAACCCAATTAAAATCGACCTTTATGGTTTCTGTGACGCGTCCATGCTACGATACGGCGCATGTCTCTTTTTAAGATCAAAGGATGCTGGAGGTTAGGTAAACGTTAGGTTAATCTGTAGTAAATCGAGAGTTGTCCCTTTAAATGGAGTAACGATTCCTAGGCTTGAGCTTTGTGTTGCTTCTCTATTGAAAAAATCATATGTAGAGGTAAGGGCGCAAATTGATTATTCCATAAACGGAACAATTTTATGGTCAGACTCGATGATTGTCCTCCATTGGCTTAGAAAACCTCCATATCTACTAAGAACATTCGAATCTAATAGAGTTGCCGACATTCAGGAAATAGCAGAGCAGGTTAGGTGAAAGCTCGTTCGATCTGAAGGAAATCCGGCAGACGCACTATCTAGAGGTCAATTACCACGCGATTTCATTCAAAATTTGCTTTGGAGGTCAGGTCCTCAATGGCTGACTCATGAGGAACCGGATTGGCCTCAAACAATCGAGCCATCGCTTGAAAACCTGCCAGGATAAAAAAAGGGGACTTGTTTAGTTACGAACCTGCAACCTGAGGTTATTTACTCTCGTTTTTCTGGTTTCGAGCGTTTTGTTAGAGTTGTCGCTTATATTCTTAGATGGAAGGTGCCAAAATCTAGCGAAGGTAACAAGTTTAACACCCAATTTGCAGAGGAAAATCGATCACCACCTTCGCTGTCTTGTGCAGAGGTACAGAATGCCGAACTTCGCATCTTGTCAATGATTCAACACGAAAGATTTTCACCCGAATTGAGAAAACATTCCATAAGTTCCACGGAAACCAGGCCAGACTTGGTAAGAAAGGGGATTCGGTTCGGTGAGTTGATCCGTTCATAGACGAGAAGGGACTTCTGCGAGTAGGAGGACGTTTAAAGAAATCTAACCTCGCGTACAATCAGAAACATCCAATTTTGTTACCTAGTAAATATCCAGTTACAGATATGATTATTTGACAAGCTCATCAGTCCAATCTATACACAGGAGTTCAATTGACTCTTTATGCGGTTAGGGAAAGGTATTGGGTCTCGAATGGAAAGGATCAGGCCCGAAAAATCATTCATAATTGCGCCGAATGCATTCGTCAACGTCCCAAAACGATTCATGCTCAGATGGCCGATCTTCCTAAGACTCGAGTCAACGAGTCACCAGCCTTTAACCACACCCGAGTCGACTTTTTTGGTCCAATTTTGATCAAGGAAAAAAGAGATCGTACCAGGTCGTTCCTCAAAACCTATGGCTGTTTTTGTATGTATGGTGTCGAAGGCGGTATACATCGAATTAGCCATGGATTTGTCTTCTGAGGGTTTTTAGCGGCTTTTCGTAGGTTTGCAAGTCGCAGAGGAATTCCCGAACACATGTACACAGACAATGGCACCAATTTCATTGGAGCCAACAAGGGTCTCAATGAAATCTATGATTTATTTAGCACCCCTGATTTCATAACTTCCATCCAAAATTACGCCCTATCAAAAAAAATCGAGCGGCATTTTAATCCACCAATGTCACCTCATTTCGGGGGTATTTGGGAGGCAGCAGTAAAGAGTTTCAAACATCATTTTAAATGCGTTTTAAAGGATCAGAAACTGACGCATGAACAAGTTGATACTAATTGAAATAGAAGCAATTCTGAACTCGCGACCACTATGCACTCTTTCTGCTGATCCTAACGATCCCTTAGCAAACATCAGCCCACTTATTAATAGGCCGTCCTTTCAATTCTTTACCTAAAAAATCATTGTTTTCAGTTCCAGATAATCGATTGTCTACCTACAATTTTATCACGACGGCCAAACAGAGCTTCGGGCAAAATTGGCACAAGGAATACCTCCACGAACTACAAACTCGCCAGAAATGGCATCACTCTGCTGGGGAACTGAAACTTGGATCTGTAGTTATTCTCATGGATGATATTGCCACTTGTGGGAGGTGGCCGCTGGGTGTCATCTTGGAGGTTTTCCCCAGAAGCGACGGCATCACCCGAGTAGCGTCGATCAAGACGTCGAGCGGCGTTTACAAGCGCAACATTACCCGTCTTTGCGTTTTACTAATTACTCAAATTAAGGATCTTATGTATATACATTGTTGCACCTTTCGTACATGTTATGCGATTACGAAATCAATAAGGCAGTTCCTCCAACGGAAACTAGCTTCTCATTTAACTTGGTTCTGTAAGGATCAAAAGAGTCACTTTGTTCAGACTTACTTGTTTATGTTTGTCATGCATTTGCGTTATTACATGCGAATTTCTCGTTTATATATAGCGGCGATTACTAGCGTTTTTATAGCTTTAAGTCAATGTAAACCGATATCTCAATCTGCGTCATGAGATTTATCAATATCATTCCGCAGCGTTGTCCGGGAGTATGTTCCGTCGTAACAGTCAGCGTCGTCTGTACGTGTCAGTGAGTGAATGACGCGTGAAATTATAAGCGTTTGAACGGTGGCAGCACCGCGTGGGCATGCTTCCGCTTTACCGCGTCTGGACGGTAGCGACATCGCGAGGGCGCGACGATTGCACATGCGAGTGCCGGTTCCTGCGAGCGTTCAGTTTGCAACGATCAACCGCAAAGGACGGCACGTTTCGAGAACCTCCGCGTTCCTCCCTTTGTGCAACAGCAAAGACGCAGGTAAACGACTGTACAATTTAGTGTGGATGCCTGATCAGCATCCTGTCGTAAGTAAGAAAAGACGCAGGTAAACGTACTGCGCAACCCACGTAATCTAGAAGGTTTTCGTCTTCTCGTGTGGGCGGCTATTACGGCATCGACGTTACCGCGCAGTGACCACGTGTAACTTCGTTCGCGTTCGGTTCATTCGAGTGAACTTCAATAGTCTATACGGCGTCCTGTCACATTCGATAGTGCATATCTTTAACAGCCTATACGGCGTGCTGTCAAGTTCGATAGTGCAAACCTGTGTAACCTTTACGGCTTTTAGCGTCTCATAGCAGCGTACAGTCTATACGGCTTATTGCGTTTCGCGTGCGGCGTGCGTTCTCTCAGCGACGCGAACAGCCTCTACAGCGCTTTGTTTTACATCTAAACTTAATCATTTTATAATATCTTTCTTTTCCTTTATTATCTGTAAATTTCCAAATTTCAATAAATCTGGGTTTTTTATGCCGAAAAGCTTTTTCCCAAAGAAGGTGTTCTTAATTCTAGAATCAACCTTCCAACAAATAATTAAACTTCTTAATTAAATAACATTCAAAATAGATGCGTTCTAATAAGATTTTTAAAC
The DNA here is from genome assembly GCA_900490015.1 of Megastigmus stigmatizans. Lineage (NCBI taxonomy): Eukaryota > Metazoa > Arthropoda > Insecta > Hymenoptera > Megastigmidae > Megastigmus > Megastigmus stigmatizans. Next base: position 1,778 of record UELV01094563.1, on the reverse strand, counting down.
AAATAAAAATAAATAACTACGCATACCATCTGAGGTATGGTAGTACATCGTCCACGACGAAAGACTATTTTCTTATTTTTTCATAAAAAATATATATATTAAATTTTAACTTTTCTTAAATATTCTTAATCGCAATAGTGTATTTTTTAATTTAATAGAATAATAAGATATAGTAATAATAAGAGAGTAATTTATTTATAATAATGAGATTTTTAAACATTATTTTTATATGAAATTATATAAAATTAAAAAAGTACTGCAATAAATTATTTCGTAATCTGTTTAATAAATTTAATAGAATTTTTATTTGAACCTAAAGATTTTTGGCACCGATTCTAGCACGAACATTACTTTAAAAGTATAATTGATCGTAAAATAGAGATTTTAAATTTCTCTTTTGTTTTTAAGCATAAATTTTTGAGGCAAGCAAGAAAATGAGTAACGCAAGTTAATTATCATTCCTTAAGGTACCTAGTATGTAAAAATTCAAGGCCCAAAGATGTGCCTGTATTTTCAAAATAACAAAAGATTTTTCTGAAATATTAAAAGTTCTGTGGATTTACCCATATATCCATGTATGCATACACATACATGCAAACACGTATGGGCTTACGTTTTAATAAATGGTCAAATATTACTAATTAATAGGTTTGCTATTATTTTTTTGTGAAATAATAATTATTTGGTCCTATTTGGTTATTTGTTTAACATTTATAATGTTTTTTATGCCTAGTTTGAATATGTCATTGAGTGCAAGAGGAAGAATTACATTATTATTTAATTATTAATTAATTGTGGTAATAATTGTTGTATAAAGATATTTTTTATAATGTCGGATCGAATGGTCCGAATAGTCGAATGTCCGGAAGGAATGTAAATACTTAATAATTATATACAAATATAATTAATGTGGTTTTCGGTTATCGTCTCAATTTCGAGTCGTAGTACCAAATTGTTGGATCAGAATAAATCAGAGATTTATGTTTAAAATATCTAAGTTGAATTAATAGAGAAAGATCGCGTATAGTTGATGCGTCTACTCGAGGGACTCTGATTGGGATCGGCTGAATCTGTCGTTAAATAACTGACTATCATCTCCCTTTGGATTAGGTTAGATACTTTGGTTCCTCCCAAAAATCGAAAGAGGTGAAAAGAAAATATGTATATGAAAGTCTGTTGGATGATGACAAGTCAGCGCGTGAAGCAATCAGTTCGCTTTCAGCAGTAAAAGAAAAAATATGGACAGCCGAATTGAAAAGAATTGAAAAGATTATTGATAGTTAAATATTAATATTATATCAGAAGTATTATAAATAAGAGAATTAAAAGAGAATTATACGGGATTTATCATACTATATAATACAATTCAAATAAATCAAATACAAGGTAAGACTTTTATTTAATACATACCCAAAACCCAATAAATATTAGGTGCACAACTTTGCTTCCGCCGATTTTTTCGAAAATTTGAGGCTTTATTCTGAAAAAGTGATTAGCTGTTTATGATTCAAAGTACTGTCCGTCACTAGCCACTACTTTTTGCCATCTTTCGGGCAATTGTCGGATACCATCTCGAAAAAACGATGCGTCTTTTGAGGCGACCCACAAATCGATCCATTCTTTGACTTCTTCATAAGAATGGAAATGCTGCTCAGCTAGGCCATGTGCCATCGATCGGAACAAATGGTAGTCGGAAGGAGCAATGTCTGGAGAGTACGGCGGGTGGGGTAAGACTTCCCATTTTAGGGTTTCTAAGTATGTCTTGACGGGTTTTGCGA
>UELV01094562.1:0-11733 GCA_900490015.1 Megastigmus stigmatizans | reverse complement strand
CTATTAAGGTAAGTGAATTTTATATTATCACTATATAATATTATTTTGTCCCTTTTACCGTGGGTAGATTTTCGCGAACGGAAAGGTAACTCGATTGAACTTGCGACTCCGTCAAAAATATTGACGTTAAAAAGAATTATAGATTTAAATCTATAAAGAATAAATAAGGATTTTGTCTCCCTTATTTATGTTTATTATTAAATAAATTTATTTATCAAATTCTTAATTAAAAGAATTGTTAAGCAATTTCAAACTCGCGCTGAAGTACACCAGAAGATTTCAACTTGAATAAAAAACCTCGATTTGAAAACGAATCGGAAACATTCTGCGAAGATGATACTATAGAAGTTGGGAATAAGTTTCGCCTACTTCAAGGCTGAATAAAAAAGTAAATGATATTTGGGGTAATTTAAAAATGGAAACATTTATTGAAATGCCAGCTAATAGCCAAAATGTAAAATTCAGAGAATATCAAGAGATAAAAGAATATTTTTCTTATGTGTGACATCCCGGTCACAAGTGTTGTTTTTGTTCTGTTACTTTTTTTAAATAATAATATATAATATTTATTACCTATACTTATATACGAGTTGTATAGCGCCGAGCGGTAGACGCTATTATGGTGGGTACTTGCCACTTCAAACCATTGAAATGGACCTCCTAATGATCAACTTACAACGGCAACTTGTACGCGGATGAGTGGATCCTGGCCAGGGTGGGGCTCTACGTAGTCGCGGGAAGAATTGCTGCTGCTGACTTCTGCGTTTTCCGGGAGTGGCTTGATACTGGGATAGGTACACGCGCACACATGACCTCCAAGCACGGAGTTTCAAACGAAATCGCGTTAGAAATTTTTCCTCGGCTTCGAGACGTGCAGAACGACAACACAGTACGGAGGTCAAGAACAAACTGCTTCGGGTCCTCCGAATTTTCCGGGTGTTTTATAGGCAAGCGTGAATTATTATCGCATAAAGACGGTTTAAAGATTATTTGGTGTAAATAACATTGCTAAATGTTTCGACTATTCCTTAAAATTAATAGTATACAATCTAAGATATATATGTATATGTTATATTATTCTAAAGAGAGGGATACATTGTCGTTGTTACAAATTGTACCTAAATCCAGGAGTTTTGATAAATTTTTGAGTTTAGATAATATTATGTTTATTACTATTGGGGAGCGAAAGCTTTCAAAGAAAACTTTTGAGAGTGAAGGTACTTGAAACGGAGGGTACATCTGTTTGCTATTCTTTAACGATAGACGATGATTTTTCGTCGGCGTCGTATCGGCGCGTCCAGTCATAAAATCTCAAGAAGGGACGGAGACAGCTTTTACGACTTGTCTCGGAAATTTCCCGTCCCTGCTTGTGTTTTTGGGACTGGTTGAGATAAAACAGACCTCGACTGTGGGAAAAGCAAGTAAACCGTCTCCTTTTTTTCTAGGAATGTTTTAATTTGTAAAATAAAAGAAAATTCAAAAAAAATTTAAATTTGAAATAAATTTCGGCAGGGGCCGTTACATGTCCCTCCTCATGAGGAAGGTTGCCGCACGGTAACCCTTCCTGGATTTAAGTATACATAAAATTTTGTTGATACACGAGCGCTTTATCGAAAAGAGAGTGAAGATTCGAATCTCGCAAAAAGTAATATAATATAAGATACTAAAATTTAGAATGCATATGGTGGATTTTTTCTTGGTTGTAATGGGATTATGGGATTTCGGATGATGGCATGTGTTTACTAGAGCTCGGTTCGGTTTTCTCGGAGATAGGCATCAACTCCTGATGTTCTCTATCAGAGTTTCTTCTCTCTCTGGGTCTTTTGTTGAGTGCTAATTGCAGCAGTAGTTGAGCTTTAGAGTTCCAGATGGCTCCTAGTAATTTAAGAGACCAACGATAAGCCTGGTGTAGGGCATATCCATGTAATAAGGAATCCATGACGGCCTTTATTGCTTTTAGGTGTAAGAATATTCCTATTACTCCGGATATAGCGTTTCCGAAGGTGGTGAATTTTGACCAAGTTTTCGACCAAATGGATTCGGCCATCTTCTCGATAGTGCTTTCGTCTATCAGGTGATTGATTGATCGCCCTTGGCCGCTCATGCCGTGGTCAATGAGTCCTCTGCTGAGTGCATTCAAAACTGCAGGTTGTTCCATGGGAAACATTATTCTTTCTTGTAGATTTTCCAGCTCTTCTTTGGTATAAATGCCGCTGGTGGCCAGAGCTCCTGGGTCTTCGTAGGTCCAGTTTGATGTTCGTTGTGGCTCTAACGTGTCCGGTGGGGTAGTTTTCCTAGGTTTCGGTAGGAATTCGTACCAATTCCCATCGATTCTGTAAGTGGTCGGTATAGCAGAATCGCAAGAGATTTCCGTTCCTTTTTGCAATAGTATGTGGGTTCTGGGAGTGAGGTTGAAGGTTTGATTATTTCGGGTAACTGGGAGTGCAGTGAAGCAGTTATTAGTTCTACGGATAGTGACTTGAACAGAAATGCATTTAATTATACGAGTTATCTCGCCTGTGATAACGGAAATATAACCGGGTTCTTGCATCAAGTTAAACGCGAATTCATCGGGTTTTATTGTAGCTAACGAAACGAGATTATTTAATACCTTCCTTTCGATTAAACACTTTTGTAGCATGATGTCTCGATACAAACGTTGAATCTGTTTTCGGACGTGGCGCTCCACGTATACAAATTTAGCGTTTACGTATGTAAATATATCGATGTTTTTGGAGAGGCTTCCTTTTGATTTGGCGAACGAGGCGTCGTTGTCGTTGGTTTCTGTAATGAATAATTTAGGATGTTCTGTCTTGTAAAAAGTGTAACCGCAGACTTGTACTTTCTCGGTACTTATCAAGGAAATGGAAGTGTCTCCGTTAATTACTGTATATAGCGGTTTGTGTATTACTTCGTCTAGATTGGAGGTCTAGTGAGCCATTCCTTCGTATAGTGTCTGATACTGGTCAAAATGACAGTTACTGCTCGGTGTGTTTTTCCAAAAGATTTGTCCGCCTGTGTTGTCCATGCATGTTTCTTTGGTGAGTTTGCAAACTGTGCCTGATTTAAGATGTATCTGATTATTGTTGGTGTTAGTTTGTGTATTGAAATTATTAAGGGTTATTTTGACGCTCGCTTGTACGATGACATTGTCCCATGTAGCGTAGGGTTCAAAATACTGAGGGCCGTAGCAGGTGCCATCTTGTTTAATCGTCCCTATTAGAGTTACTGCTCTAACTGTTGTTGTATTACGTACTAAACCGGATATGATGGTATTGTAACCGACTTTGGCTACTCCGGTGTAATGCATATGTTCGCAGCTTTCTTTAGAGACTCCATCTATATATTTAAGTTGTCCTCAAGCTACTACTGATACATGCGAGTGCATTCCACAATAATAGACGGAGCGAGAAATTTCGACCTTGCATTGTAGAAGCTCTACGGTGCCATACTTGACTACCTGTAGTAGTCTTATATAGTTTTGTGTTACTTTATCACGTGGTTCGGTGACGTCGCAGTTCCCTACATCCAGTAACGATAGTCGGGTTATATTTAGTCCTCGGCCTGCGCAGTAGTAACCTATCACAGTTTCTCTCTGAGTCTTGCACGCAAGGACTAAAAGTAGCATCAATATCGGTCCCATTTTTCCAGTATCTGTAATTTTAATTATAGTAATGTTTGAACTTGTTGGGGTGTTTCAAAAATCTAGAACCGTCTGCATTTTCTAGAATGATGTTGCCTCTTTCTGTAATTTCTACAATTCCGTAAGGACCGTGGTATTGACTGTCGAACTTGTGTTTTTTCGGTTCGCGTAGGACCAAGACTTGATCACATTCTTTAAACGGAATCTCGTTAACGTGTTGATCGTAATAGCGTTTCTCTATTAGTTTAGCCTTATTAAGATTTCCAGCACCCAAGCTTTGTATTTCATGCAGCCTAGTGTCTAATTCTATGACATAGTCGGAATAGGTTTCGAATTTTTGTTCTGTTAGTAATGATGTTAACGGACGCGCTGGTTTTCCAAAAACCATTTCGTAAGGCGAGAATTTCGTAGCGGTGTGTTCCGAGGTGTTATAAGAGAACATGGGGTACGGTACTAACTTGTCCCAATCTTCGTATTCCTCTATATTATTTTTAAGATATTCGGTTAATACGATATGGCTCCTTTCCAATGAGCCGTTGCTTTGGGGTTGATAACCAGAAGTTTTTACGTGATCTATTTTAAATGTTCTGGCCAGCTCGCGGAAAACCTTGTTTAAAAAACTCGTGCCCTTGTCAGTAAGGATACATTTTGGTGCGCTATAAATGGCTATAAAATTTGTAACAAAAGCATGTGCTACTGTGACTGCTTTGATGTCTGGTACTGGTACTGTGATACAATATTTAGTTAATAAACATTGCATAGTCAGTATGTGTCGGTTTCCATCAGGTGTGGTTGGTAATGGACCAACTGTATCCAGAGCTATCTTTTCAAAAGCGTCAAGAGGAGTATCCATGATGACCATTGGCATCTTCGTTTTTACTCTTGTTAGCTTTTGAACTTGACAGTCTGTGGACTTACGAACATATTCTGTTACTTCGTTTTTTATGTTGGGCCAATAAAACTTCTCTCTTATTCACTTATAGGTTTTAGTGACCCCTTTGTGTCCACCTATTAAGCTATTATGTGCTTCTTTGATTATGGTTTCCCTGATTTGTTCCGGCGGAACGATGGTTCTACCATAACAAAGCGATATTTCGATCGGTTGATCCCCGAATATTTGTTTTAATAATTCTATTACGCCGTTTTTGGGCAAAATTTGGTCTCATCTTCGAATCGAGATATTCTTAATTCTCTTATGTTTAATTTTTGAATCATCTCTTTGAGATTCACTAATCCCAATTTGATATCTTCAGCGTTGATTTGGTTGAAATGATGTGTTTTGACAAATATGTGAAATATTTTGTCTTTTCCCTTGTCGGTTACTATGATCTGATGTTTTTGCGGTTTTTTACTACGTAAATCCTCTAAATCAAATGCGCGAATATCGTTTAGAATCTTGCATATCAGGTTGGTGAGTTCGCAGTCAGCTGACATGAAATGAGCGTAGTTTGACTTGCGATATGTAAGCGATTCGCTAATTCCTATGAGATCAAATTTGATCTGTGACTCTGCTGGTAAAGTTTCGTCAGATTCATCTTCGGGATCATCTGATATTTCATCAGGTATCGAGTCAGATATAGGGAAATTAATTTGGGCAGCTATGTTTCCTCCAACTGACTGTTCTTTAGTTGAATCTTCTTCTATTTCTTCTTCGTTGATTGGAGACGGCATTTGTAAATTTCTTGGTCGAGAGTCTTGGTTTGCGACGGGCCGACGTAGTTGTGACGGTAATGGGGTAGAGTGTATTCTTGGTGGGGGTATACTACCTATTGCGTTCTTCTGGCTGTCGAGCTAGGGTTGAATTTGACGTTGTGAGGTTCCTTCGTCAGCCCCCAAATTTTGTAGAATATCAGAGTGCGCGACTTGTACCTCCTGTATCGTTTGTCTGATATGGTCAACGGCATTTTCTAAGTCGAGTAGGTTGACGCTTAGAAAACTATCGTCTTGCAGACTCTTGGCTATTTTGGCAAGAGCGTTGTCCTCTTCTTCGTCAATATCTTCATCTGATATTCCTATGATTAAATTTTCATTTGTCGCATCGTTTTGGATTGACGGACCGTCCTCCTCTTCTTCTCTGGCTGGTGGAAGATATGCTGGGGGTGTTAATGTACTAGGTAACATGCTACGCTTTCGCGAGGGGAAATGAGGTTATTAAATTAGCGTAAAAAGTTGTGTGGGAGGGCGAAAAAATTTATGCGCGAGGTTGAAAAGCGTAGCCACGATGATAAAAAGTTAAGCGCGAAGAAGAAAAACTTATATGTGAAGATGTAAAACTTGTATGCGAGGCTAAAAGTTATGTGTGAGGATGAAAAACTTATGAACGAGGATGAAAAGTTATGTGCGATGTTGGAAAAAAGTTATATGCGAGGATGTATTATTGCGAGGACAAAAAAATTATGCGCGAGCATGAAAACTTAACCGCGATGATAAAAAAGTTATGTGCGAGGATGAAAATTTAAGCGTGAGGATGAAAACTTAACCGCGACGATAAAAAGTTATGCACGAAAACAAAAAACTTATATGTGAAGATGAAAAGCTTGTACACGAGGCTTAAAAGTTATGTGCGAGGATGAAAAATTTAAGAGCGAGGATGAAAGCTTAGCCGCGATGATATAAATTTATGCGCGAAGACGAAAAACTTATGCGCGAGTATGAAAACTTAACAGCGAGCATAAAAAAGTTATGTGCGAGGATGAAAAACTTATGTACGAGGATGAAAAGTTATGTGCGATGGTGAAAAAAAAGTTATGGGCAAGGGTGTACTTAGTCGTGGACGAAAAACTTATGAGTGACCTAGAAAACTTAAGCGTGAGAATAAAAAAGTTATGTGTGAGGTTAAGAAACTTATGCGCGAGGATGAAAAAACTATGTACGATGGTGAAAAAACTTATGTGCGAGGACGTACTCATGGGCGATCGTGAAAAGTTATATGCAAGGACGAAGAGTTTATGAGTGTAGGTAAAAATTTATGCGTGAGTGTGAAAAGTTATATGCTACGATAAAAAGTTATATGCGAGGAAGAAAAACTTATGCGCAAGCATAAAAACTAAGCCTTATATGTGAAGATGAAAAACTTGTACGCGAAGATAAAACGTTATGTGCGAGGATGAAAAATTTATGCGCGAGGTTAAGCAGTTTCGTACTCTTTTTTTGTTTTGCTAATACACGACACCATCAGTTTTTTACTTACAGAATGATTAATAAAAATTCTAGTGTTGGCGTTATATTACAGGATTTTTGAAAAAATTAAAGTCTAAGGATAAATTTTTATACATATATTCTTGCGGACTTTTTTACATACATGAGTTGTGAAATCTAAAATATTTCAGATAAATTCGATTCGAAATCTCCAAGATATTTGAGGTAAACTTTTCTACTTGTAAGCTCATGTTCCAAATTGTTGTAAGTCTCATTTTCAAGAGTTAGTACTACCTTTAAGCCGAATTTGGTTTTGATTTTCCTGATGGGTGTACATCTGTACAAGTAGTCTAACTGTAAGTCCTTAATTCGTTTTTTTTCGTTTCTGGTTGTGGGTTTCTTGCCACTTCGTTGATTGACTCCATTTTCAGTTGTTAAATTACGAAGTGAAACTGTACGTAAATAGAGAAAAATAGAGACAAACTATCAGTATCGAAGTATAAATAGAGAATAACGAATGGAACACCTTCGAATGTAAGAGCGTATACATACCGTTGACTATCAGAAGATCACGAACCAACTAACATTATGGCACATGAGCATTCGCGAATACCTGACGTACGATGATAGCGCGTAGGTGGGGGTAAGTTTGAGCAAGCGCGTAACCGCGAGACGACAGTGTGCAGCGACACGTAAGCTAATCTATCCTGAAAAAGTGCGAGTGTCTAAATGGACGGTCGGCATCTACGTATGTCAGAGCAGAGCTGTAAGCGTATAGGTGGAGGACTTCGGATTTGAGAAAGCGCTGAACCGCGAAACGTCTGCGCAGCGACACAAAATATCGCGAATAAATAATAAATTAACTAAATGGTCAAATAGATGGAATACTGTTCAATTACAAAGTGAGATGTCAGACATATGCGATCGAATTTGTATAATGTTCTTGTATTACGCGAGTTCAGGGTCAGGCTTCCAAAAATTCCGTAACAATTTTTCGATGACTTGTAGAAAAAAAAAAAAAAAATACGATAGCCAGAGCTCACGTTCAGTACAATAATGCTGACACTGTCTTTACAGGGAATGATGGCTGACTCGTCAACTGTTTGCAAAATTGCAGTTCTAAGATGTCATTGATACACTCCTGACCGGAGTTAGTCAACGTAGGTGCTCGCCACCACTCCATCACCAATGCCTCATGCAGCACGAGTTCAGGGTTAGGCTTCCAGAAATTTCTAGACAATTTTTTCGACGATTTACAGAAAAAAAAACTATACGATAGCCAGAGCTCACGTTCAGTACAACAATGATGACACTGTCTTTACTGGGAACGACGCCTGACTCATCAATGGTTTGAATCTATGTACAACCATGTAGTATTATTCAAGCAACTTCAAAGTACCGTTAGCAGGGGTTAAAAAATAAAACAAATACCGCATATTTATATGTTTTTCTTTTGACAAATGTCTGTAATGAATTTTCGAAAAATTGAAACGTTTCATGTTTATTATTATTTATTGGACACTAAAGTAGATTTTGACAAAGTTTGAAATGATAATTTTCAACAGAAAATATTTTGGTGATTATTTAGTAAATAATACATCGACCTGAGTGACATTCTTTCTTATTTCTGAATTTATTGTTAATATTCTAGGTACCTTTAAAGTATTTATTAAATCAATACAGAATCCTTAGATATTATTATATCATTAAAAAAAAATTTCGATCCAATCTTAGCGTCAATTATTTTGTAATACTTAATTGAATACGTCGAAAATGTATTTTTCCTAAGACCCCATGTTAAAAAGTGAATTACAGTTTTTAGAAGTATAAACGATATTTTTGGGCGTAAATAATTTTTTCAAACACGTCGTTTCTACACACTCAACGTCGGAATGCATGTCTACCGAACTGAAAATATTCACGCTCCCGGCAACGCAGACATCGAAAGAGCAGCGCTTACTTAAATGACAAACCTGTGTCTCAGCGAGGAAGGCAACGCACTCTTGGAGTTTGTAGTGCCGAGCGCGAGTGAAAATTACGTGGATCTCGCGCATACTATGTTGTACATCCAGGCGAAAATCACTTCCGTTGATACAGACGTTGAAAATACTAAAGTTACACCGATCAATAATTTTCTTCACACAATGTTCAATCAGATTGACGTTATTTTCAATCAAAAACTCGTTTCTCCACCGAATAACGCGTACCCATACAGAGCATATATCGAGTCGAATCTCAATTACTCACCCGCGACTAAAGAGTCGCATTTGATCTACGTCGATAGTATGCAGGTACCCTATAGACCATTGCAACCGCCTTTTACAGGTAATTCCGAGCTCTATGTAGACGCGTTTCATACGCTATTTTCAGGTTATTATTTATCAAAATAGAACGATCGATAGTATGGATTTGTGAGTGGGAGATCGACTGAGGATGCGTGGTTCAAACTGAAAGATTGTGTGAATGCAGCGTGGAAGAAATATGTCATCGGTGTCTTTGTCGATTACAAGGGGGCGTTCAACCACCTGCTATGGCGAGTGATTGTGAAGCGATTGAGGGATGCTGGATGTGCGGGTAATGATTTGAGGTTATGGATGAGTTACTTTAATGAAAGGAAAGCGTGTATGAGGAATGGACGGGAAATAATTTGGATGGATGTGCAAAGAGGTTGCCCGCAGGGATCCGTTCCCGGACCCTATGTGCGGAACCTCTGTATGAATGATCTGCTGAATGAGTTGAATGAAAGAGCAGTAGTGTATGCCGATGACCTGGTCATCGTAGTTGAGGGTGACAGCAGGAATGAATTGGAACGAAAGGCGAAAGATTGTCTGAGGATAGCATGCGAGCGGGGAGAAAACGTGGGAGTAGATGTGAATGCAAGGAAAACCGTATGTATGTTATTGAAAGGCACCTTTAACTTGAATGCAAGGAATGTAAGAGTGAATATGAGGAACCAGGATGTAAGGATTCGGTACGTCAGAAGTGTGAGGTATCTTGGAGTGGATCTGGCTGAGAGAATGAATTTCCGGGAGTATGTAAGAGGACTGAGGCCGAAAATAGCGAGCGTGGTAGGATGCATGAGACGGGTGTTGCGAAGGTCGCCACCGCGTGGATGAAAGGGTTGCTTGCAGCCAGTGCGCTGTATGCATCGAGTGTATGGTATGAGTATATGAGGAATAAGTATGCGAGGGATGAATTGAATATATATCAGCGTATCGTGATGTATGCCTGTCTGAGAGTATGTAGAACGGTTTCTACGGGTGCCATGCAGGTGTTACTTGGGTGGCTTCCGTGGGACCTAGAGTGCCTGAGAAGAGCGAATGTGTGGAAGGTTAAAGCTGGGCGAGAAATGAATGGGGAGGAAGTACGCCAGCTTGGCGTTCAGGGTGCATGTAGTTTGATAGAGAGCAGAGTGCGTGATGACTGGCAGAAGCGTTGGGATGCGAACGCGAGCGGCCGAGTCACGTATGAATTTGTGAAGAATGTAATGTTTGCGAGTGAGACTAGAGTATTTAAGCCGAGCCTCCGTGTCTCTTATATCTTAACAGGACACGGGACTCTGAATGCATGGCTGTACAGCCTCCGACTTTCCGCTTCCCCGTTGTGTGTGTGTGTGAAGCAGGTGCGGAAGACTGGATGCATGTGTTGTGTAAGTGTGAGATGTATGAAAGTTTTCGATGCCTGGATGCGATGGGCGTGATTGAAAGAGAGAATGGCGTTATGGATGTGAGCCGCGTGCTGAGTTCGAAAGAATCGTATGAAAGTATGTGCACGTTCATCGAACGTGCATAAAGAATGAGAGCTAGTGTGATTCAGCGAATGGCGGACGAAAGAAACGAATGAATGCTGAGTGAATGTGAAACCGCAAGGGGGGCTGCGGGCATGCCCGTCCCCTGGGTTTGGCAAACCCACGGCCCCAGCCAATCGGTCCACCAAGCCGAGGGTGTGGCTCAACCCCCAGTGTTGGTAGAGCTGCCTCGAGCAGCTCAATACTCCCACCTGGAGTATAAAAGGTACTACGGGGACCGGGGGCCAACAGGACTTGGTCCTGTCCCGGTCATTGGTGTTGAACTTGTAGTGACAGTGCTTGCCAGCCCATATCACGGGCTAGTGGTGGCGCTGGAAATGGGGGGGGGGGGGGGGGGGGGGGGGGTGAGAGCCCCTGATCCGGAGCCGGTAGGGATTGGAACGGTCCCGACCCCTACAGAGGGAAAGGTGGAGTGTGCCGCTCCACTTGTAATCCGTAGTTGCGTGGTGCTTCATGCACCACTGCAAAGCGCTGATTGGGCGTATCCCAATCCCGCGCCCATGGGGGCCGTGTGGGTTAAGCCGCGAGGCAGGTACCGCACGTAAAATCAAAAGAGACTAATAAAACTACAAAAATTATTTCTTAAAAATTGTTTTATCCGAAATACTAGCTTTTTCTCTACCCATGATTGCTAAAAATTTAAACGAATTGTATTGTAATTTATAAAATATATCATGAAAATAAAAAACGTAATTATGTATCTGTAAAAATCGCTCTTTTATTTTGCACCTCTAAATATATAAACATTCTTACTTAAGAAAACCTCTTTCTCGCTCGTATGGTACAAGTGCTTTACCTATTTACTCGCAGCACCGATGGACCACTAGCAACACTACGTACGGACGGGCCTCAGTCCTCCACTGCATACACCACGCTAAACTAATGCCTGCCTCTCTCTCTCATTCTCTCTCTCTCTCTCTCTCTCTCTCTCTCTCTCTCCTCTCCTTTGTTTTGTCCCTTATACAATGTTTTTAAAAGTGTGAGTGTATTTATTAGAGTGAGTGTGATATGAATGATTGGATTGAGTGAATGTTTCTTTTTAATTTTAAATGTTTTGTAAGATAGATATCGACTGCTTTGTAATTTTGTTTGTTTGTATTTTTAATCTAAGACGCTCTGTGATATTACTTTTAAGGTTCGAGAC
>UELV01094560.1:0-11603 GCA_900490015.1 Megastigmus stigmatizans | reverse complement strand
GTTCACCGACGAGCTCGTCTAAATTACGTCCGTAATTATCGACATTGGACACCTAGAGAGTGGAGACATGTGTTTTTTACAGACTAATCTCGGTTTTGTCTCTACGGAAATGATGCTAGGATCCGAATTTGGCGTCGTAGACGACAACGTTTTGCACCACATCACGCTGATCCAACTCGAGCGTTTGGTGGAGGATCCGTTATGGTATGGGGTGGAATATCAGTAAACCATCGATCAGATTTAGTGATTATCCCACCCCCAGGACTAACAGCGGGACGTTACATAAACGAAGTTTTACGTCCTCACGTAATTCCAATGCGTCGGCGAATGGGCACTAATTTCATCTTGCTGCAGGATAATGGCCGCCCCCATACTGCAAGGATAACTCCTGCAAGGTTCAGTCCTGGGGCCCCTGTTGTTTTGCCTCTACATCAATGATGTACGCATTTATGGAACTCTCTTCCTGCTGAATTCGTCATCTACCATCACTCAGCAGGTTCAAGACTGCTTTGAGAAGATTCCTTCTCAATCTAGATTAGATTATTAAATATAGATTAAGCGCCATGTGAGACGTCCTAATCCTGTACATCGTCCTGTCCTAATTTATTATCCTTTGTATCATTATTCGAGTACGTATGTAATTTAAAGAAAGAATGGACAGACGTTGTGCAAGTGATGAGGTGTGAATGCTCGCGCAACCTTGCTGTAACCTGTTCGTAAACTGTTTTGTATATAGATTTAATTTTTAAGGAATGACGTGATAGATTTTACAGACTGAATTTTTACTGTATTGTAACTTATCTGTGATATCACTATTTTTTATTTTTTTAAATGTATTTGACTAAACTTTAGACTTAAGCATGACTGTGATATTACAAAGCGAGAAAGAATGTACATATATTGGGACAGAATTAAATTTTTGTCAAAAGTTACAAATAAACATTATATCTATCTATCTATGTATCTAACTCTCACGCGTGGTTCGCGTGCCGACGCCGGGTTGCTGCAGCTGCCCGTGCTATCCCTCGGGCTCCCCGGCTGCAAGCTTCGCTCCTGGGCGACTTGGGAAGAGGAGATGGTGGTGGGGGGGGGGCTTCGTGCCTCCACCACTGCACAAACGCAATCGCTTTCACTCGTACAAAACGACGCCCACGCGGGAGCGTTCACGGAGCACGTGGCGTTTGGCCGAAGTGAAGAGAAAATATGGCCGCTTCCTCTCGGCCTTCTTCCTCGTTTCCTTCCCGCGCGCGCGCGCCGATCTGTTGGCGCCGTTCCACTCACGCGCAGAATTCAAAACGCGTTCCACGCCGTTACACGCTCCCTCCACGCGTCGCGTACCCCCGGATTGTGACACAGACGTTACGCATGAGGAATGGGGAAGAGCGGCTCTTGGCCTAGGTTTGTTTTGCCTGAGGCCAATAAATTCCCTAGTCTATCATGTAGGTGCATTTATTCCGCCGAATAGGATATCAAAATACAAAAAGGTTTCTACAAAAGAGAGAAAAAAATATTTACAACAAAAAGAGACTCTGTAAACTAAAAACAAAATCTGTTTCGGGGGTTGAGCGGGTCCCGGCCAGCGGCTCCAACTTTGTCGCGCCTATTGGTGGTGGCAGTGTTTGGCCTTGTTGGAGCACTTCCGCGGCTCCCTCACCCCCGAGAGCCCGCACTTATGACAGGCCTCTTTGTCTGCGGCGTTGCTTCGGGGGTTGTGGGGGGCGCGGTGTCAGCCGCTGGCTGTTGATGTAGTTGGGGTGGAGGCTGGCGGCTTTTGGGGGTGGCTTGGCTGTCTGCCGATCCATCTGCCGCTATCTGGGCCTTTGCCGCAGTTCCCCATTGGCGGGCGAGCTCCAGATCGCGCATGGCATGGGCCACGGCGCCCTCAGCCGCTGCCGCAAGCCTCTCTCTCTCTCTCTCCTCCCTCTCCTTCTGCGCTTGCCGCAACTTCCTTGCCGCCTCCACGCGGAGCGCTGCCTCTTCAGCTCTTCGGATCTTCAGAGCCGCGAACTCGGCGAGTCCTTTCCGGAGTTTCTGCACCAGGGAGACCCACCGGCCAGCCCTTCCTTTGACGCTCCTGAAATTTCTGACGAAGGTAACGAGGACTGCGAAAGCTTCGCATTCGAGCCTGGTGGCCTCCCGGTGCTTGGTCCTAGCCTCGCCGAGCGCGGCGTCCACGCGCTGCCAGCCACTCTCGAGCGGAGTAAGCCGCGGTTCGGCACCCCCCTCCTTCGCGGCTGGGGGCTTTTCAGCCGTCGCCGCGGCGGAGTCTTCCGCCCAAGCTGTAGCGGTGTGGGGCCTCCTGATCTGGGTAGGCTACGCGTGGAGTTCCTCTTCTTTCATCGTTTGCGTGGCTGCGTCGTTCACGCCGCTAGCCAGGGATTTGGTCTCCTCCCTTGGCGCTGCTGGAGCCGGCGCCGGATTAGCTCCCTTTGGTGCGAGTGAAAATCCCTCCTCCGGGACTCAAGGTAAGCCGAAGGACGGCGCTGTGGCTCTCTCACTGTCGGTCTCCTCGATGGCCACGGTGGACGGTCTTTGCCGCTCGGCGTCGTTCCGATGGAGCTCTTCCTCGGTCTTCCTCGGTCTTCCGGAGGGCGTCCACCGCCGTCTCCAGCAGCTCGACTACCACCGGGTGTTCTAGGTGGTAGCCGATCAGCGAGGCCATCAGCCCATCCAGCTGCTGGTGCGTCAGGAGGATGCTCATCTGTGGGAAGAAAACAGAAAAAAACATTGGTTCGGTTGCCCTTGACGCTTTTTCTTCCCTGGGGGCTAACGTCGTTTTCGAACCGTGGGCTGCTCGGGGTTCGTTGGGCGCTGTTGTGTATTCTCGACGGATTGAGGTGGTAACGATAGCTCCTCGCAGGGAGCGTTATTGTCAACAGGGATCGGCTCTGGATTCGCTTCGCACGCTTTTGGCGGGTCGCGCATCGCCTCTTCTTCCCTCGGTGGTAGTGGTCCCTCGTCGTCGTCTTCTTCCGGTTCTTCCCCTCCGATGTATAACTTTACATCCTTGGCGTGTACATTGTCATCTACGTGACCGTGGGCGTATATCATTTGGTAGCAGCTTGAGCATCTCGCAGTTGTTATGAGGTATGGGCCGGAGTACATGGGGGCCAGTTTCGCCGCTATATCCTATGCAGCTGAGGATAAGATCCGGTACTTCTTCCAGACCGGGTCCCCTGATTTAACGGTTGGTTCTCTTCTGCCCGCATTGTAGTTCTCCGACTGCCGTGTCTGAGCTTCTCGGCTACGGCTGGCGGCTTTGTTCAAGGCTTCTTGTAAACCGTCTATCCTCTTCTGCCATGGTTCTTACTCTTGATTTTTCGAATTTCTCGGCTGCTACCGTGTCTTGTTCTCGTAGGGAGGTGCCTGGGGGCATTGGCTGTCTGCCATAGTTGAGCAGTGCTGGGCTGGTTCCTGTCGAGCTTCGTGTCGCCGTGTTTAGGGCGAATATCAGCTCCGGCAGGTTTTCTTCCCATAATCGGTGGTTTTTTGTGGCGTGCGATGTTGTCATCGTCTTCAGTGGGCGGTTAGACCGCTCCACTGGATTAGCCTGTAGATGGTATGGCGGAGTATTGGAGTGGTGTATCTGACAGAAAGACCTCCGGAGTACCAAAGCGAAGAGTTACTCTGTCGTTCAGCTCTTTTATTCCTTAGCGGAACGCACTCAACGCAACAGGTGAAGAGATCCTGTAGAAGGAAGATGTATTCAAATCCTCTGACACTCCGCGGTAGTGGTCCCATAATATCTCCCGCTACTACCTGCCACGGTTTTTCCACCATCCGTCTGTCCATTAGGTCGAGCGGGAATTTCCGTTCCACCTTGCACTGCTCGCAAATCTGGCACTTCCGAACATAGCTGCGGACGGATTCGTAAAACTTGGGCCAGAAGTAGTACCTTGCGACTCTGTCGAACGTCTTTTCTCGCCCTAGATGTCCCGCCGTCGGTTCGTCATGACACTCACGCATGACCTCGCGCCGGTGTTCTTTTGGCACGATTAACTTTCACGCGTATTAATCTTCGATAACGCCTTCTGAGTCTGGGTTTTGGCGGTGTAGATAAAGGTTTCCGCCTGTTAGTTCCCATCGAGGATGCTTGCTGGGTTCTTCACTAGTTCTTCTGGCTTGCTTGAGGTACCAGGGGTCTTTTGTACCCACTGACCATGCCAGCGCGCTTATCGCTGGCTCTTCTTCCTCGAACATCCTCGACAGTGCGTCTGGGACCAGGTTCAGTGATCCCTTCCTATGCTCTACGTCGAAGCTATGCCCCTGTAATTTCAGAGCCCATCGTGCTAGCCTGCTCGTTGGGTTCTTCATAGAACTGAGTCATCTTAGGCAGCTGTGGTCCGTTACCACTTTGAAATGGTAACCTTCGATGTTGGGTTGGCATTATTGCCCAGACTACAGCCAAGCATTCTCCCTTCGTCACGCTGTAGTTTCTTTCAGCTGGTGAGAGAGTTCTGCTGGCGAATTCCAGGACTTTCTCGTCCTCGCCCACGATTTGCATTAATACCGCTCCGAGACCCGTATCACTGGCACCTGTTTGCACAATGAACGGTCGTTCGAAGTCTGGTCTTTGCAACACCGGGGCGGATAGTGTTAGTGCCTTAAGTTGTTCGAAGGCTCCTTGTTGCTCGTCCTTCCACTCGTATTTCTGGTTTTTCTTTGTGAGGCGGGAAAGTGGTTCAGAAATCGTCGCAAAATCCTTCATGAACTTACGATACCACGAAGCTATGCCCATGAAGCGTCTGAGTTGCCTAACGTTTTCCGGAGCAGGATAATTTTTTATCGGCTCTACCTTGGCTGGGTTTGGTCTGACCCCGTCTCGGTTCACCAAGACGCCCAGATATTACACTTCAGGGCGGCAAAATACGCTCTTCTCGCGATTGATGGTTAATCCTGTCTCACTGAGTTACTGGAGTACGAGTCTTAGGTAACGCAGGTGGTCCTCGAATTCTACCGAGACGACGATTATGTCGTCCAGATAGATGAAAGCAAACGGTTCCATGCTCGGGCCTATGAGCTGGTCGACGACTCTCTGGAACGACGCTCCTGTGTTATACAGTCCGAACGGCATTCTTTTAAACTGGTATAGACCCATACCCGGCACTGCGAAGGCCGTGATGGGTCTTGACTGTTCAGTCAGTCTTATCTGATGGTATGCCGCTCTGAGATCTAGTGTGGAGATGTATCTTGCTCTGCGTAGCTTCCTCTGGATATGGTCCATTTGAGATTGAGGATAGGCGTCCTGATTTGTCACTGCATTGACATTCCGGAAATCAATGCAGAACCGGTATTTGCCGTTTTGCTTCTTCACCATCACTATGGGACTTGACCAGCTGCTGGATGAGGTTTCGATTATGTCCTTGGCTAGCATATCGGCGACTTACCGATGCATCTCTTCCTCCACCTTCGGCGAAACTGGATAATACTTCTGTTTTATCGGTTTCGCCGTGCCAACATCTATATCATGTTCGGCTAGGCGACTGTAGCCAAAGGTTCGATCACTCGTTGGTAGTACCTCGTCCAACAGTACTTTCAGCTGTGCCAGTTGCTCTTCTGATACGTCTGCCACTCCTAGTGATGCCAGTGCAGCCACGCCACTTCCTATCGCGGCCACTTCCAGTAGAGCGTAGGCTCTGGTCTCTTTCAGGAGTTGCTGGTCAATGTCCGGATCGAACACGGCTCGGAATTCTCTGATGAAGTTCACTCCAACGTAGCATTCTTCATCCAGGCCGGGAAGCATCGCTACTCTTACCTCCTTCTTCAAGCCTTCTGGCTTGAAAGGCAATAGTGCGTGACCGCACAATGGACTCCTCCTTCTGTCTGCCAGTCTAATATCTCCGACTTCTGTCTGGAGCAGGCGTCTTTCCAGACTAACTGCGATCTGGAGACCTACTGGACTGATGACTGTGCTCGAGGCTCCTGGATCGGAGAGCGCCCTGAGCCGGTAGTCTCCGATTTCCACCTGGAGCCACCATCGCGTTTCGTCTTCAGGACGACCTTCTTGTCCTTTCTTATCCCCTCTGGGAACTTCTCTTCTGCCGGGGCCCTTCTAGGTCCCGGATCGGCAGATGGTGGGGCCGTGGGTGAGGGTGGTGCGGTAGAAACCCCCTCTACTTGCCCCTGGCAAGGAATGGCGTACAGGAACAAACCGACGCCAACAAACGCTGACGCCAAAGTGGCAGCTGCGGCCATGACTCCGCCGATTACCGCAGAACCAGATTCGATCCAGCAAATCTCGAAGCTGATGAATACCAAACTGCAGGCGGCTTTGCAGAAAAACCGGATAACGGCGGCGTCAGGCACCACGAACGCACCAGAGAACTGGAACAGGAGGGAAAGCTCACCCAGAAGGGGTGAGCGGAACAGCGGAGGGCGACGCCGAGACAGCGAGTAAAGAAAGGGCAGGGAACGCCCCAGGTTCAATCCAAAAGAGCCACTACGCTGTCGTGCCACTAGGCTCGGCTATATGCAGAAATACTGCCCAGAGTGTTCGGTAAACAGGAAAGTACTGGAAACAGGAAAGTTCGGGAAATCCTGCTGGTGATTAGCGTGGATCGCTTTTCCATTCTTCGTTGTATAGGGTTTTCCGCCTCCACGCACGCTTCAAAGTCTTCTGCTGTGTAGTTACTCAGCAGCCACTGATGAAGCCGGCAGGCTTTTCCCAGCCGGGATCCTGAGTCGTTGAGCTCCAACGTCTCGAGGTGCTCCTGAAGCTTACCGTTGTTCAGATTGAGGATATACTCCTCAACTGCTTGTTCTAGCTCTTCGCTCATTTTTAATGTAATTAACTTTCTTTAATTGGTTTTTTCCTATAATCGCCGGAGTCTCTCGATGACTCTTCGCTGCCTGCGTGCAAGGCTTTTCGCTTTTAAGGCACTCTTTGTTGTTCAGCTCTTCTGAGCTATTCTTTCGAGGATTTTCAGAGCAGCCCGTATACAGAGGCTCATATATCGGGTGGCGAGAGCTTACCGCAGTTGTCGGTTTTTCCTCGCTGGTGTTTGCTTTCCTGAAATTTACACTTTCGGGGGGAGAGGGGAAACGAAAACCTGGTTCTACCTTGCTAATTTTAAGGTATTCGCCGAACCAGTTTACTTAAAAAAAAAAGAAATTCCGGGAAAAGAATTCGATCACGCGAGCTTTTCGAAGCAAAGCGGGATTCCCGGAATTTCGTCAAAAATTCCTTTACGAGAAACGGATTCGATCTTCAGGATTATACGTTTAAACTAAAAAAACTACTTTTTCGGAGAAAAAAACTCGAAAATATGGAGGAAATCTAGTTCTTCTGAACAACCCTTAAAAATTCTAAAAAACAATAATTTTCTGAAAAAACAAATTCAAATTTAAAAAAAATAAACAATTTTCCCGAAAAAGTGTTCAAGATAAGGAAAATAATTCCTTACAAAAATAAAGTTAAAACTCGAAACAAAAAAAAATAATTCTATTTGAAAAAATGTTAGAAATTGAGAAAAAGAAAAAAATAAATTTTCCGAAAAAACTTTAAATTCGAAAAAAACGATTTTTATGAACAAGTCTGAAATTTAAAAAAAAAAAAATTTTTGAAAAAAAGTTGAAAATTTTAAAAATACTAATTTTTGTGATATAATGTCAAAAAACTAAAAAGAACTAATTTTTAGAAAAAATGTTGAAAACAAATAATAGTTTTTTGAAAAAAAAAAAGGTTTAAACAAAAAAATTTTTTACTATCCTCTCCTGTTCTTTTTTTTGCTCTTGGAGTTTTGGTTTATTACTCATGCCTTTGATAGATCGAGTTTGCTACCTGAGTCTCCGACTCTATGTGGGACATGTGTTCCCTCATAATTTTACTACTAAGGAGGAAATGCCTATTGGGCGTGCATTGACGCGTACCCGCTCCCTTTTGTTTTGGGCCGTACTTTTACTATCTTTGCTTTTATACGTTTTCCTTATGTACTGGGATAAGGGGGAGGGGGGTTCTTTTACCTGGTATATGTACACAGGTATCTGCCCACATATATCGGTATTTTGCGCTGTCTGCGGCGTCGAAGTTTATATTATATACAGATGGGTTTGATTTTCCACGAATAAAGGTTATTAATAACAATAAAAATTTTAAAATTCGAATTTACGCTGGCATATCGGAGTTCGCAGTTTTTGCAAGAGAGGCTTCGAATAAAAGTGCTGCTCTCTCTGAATATATTCTGCTGTTTTTTTCTTAATTTCTGTGCGTCCAAGGGCCGCGGTAAAAGAAAAAGAACTGCTTCCTTTTTAGCTTCTTTTTTTTTATTCGATATTGCCTTCCTCTAACGGCTCTAGGAGCATCGCCGCTCTCTTGATCTTGTCCACGTGTCTGACATTTATGGCGTTTTCCTTTTGCAATTTTCACATTGTGCTTCTCGTAGTCGATGTTTATTATCTCGTATGGCCCCTCGTATTCTACATCGTGTTTTCCTTTTTGCGGCTCTTTCAACACATAAACCATTTCTCCTGTGCGGAAATGTTTAGTGTTGAGCTTCCTGTCATAGTAATATTTCGACCTGTACTTCGCTTGAATTTGGTTCATAGCTGCCAGGGTTCGAAGCCGACTCAGATTTACTGTGAAATCTGCTATAAAATCGCAGTATATAAGCAATTTCACTCTAGGCGGGAAGCTTGATGGTCTTTTTGCCGTTCTGCCGAATACCATTTCATGCAGAGCATACCTTGTACTTTCGTGTTCTGTGCAGTTGAATGCGTGCATGCATAGAGAGAGCCATTCGTCCCATTCGGTTTCTTCTTGCACATATGCTTTAATATACTCCGTTAGAGTGTGGTGCATTCTCTCTATCGTGCCGTTCCTTTGCGGATGATAGACTTTCGTGCTGTACTTCTCGATTCTAAATAATCTTGCAAATTCCTCCAGGAGTTTGTTCTGAAAATGTGTTCCTTGATCCGAAAGTAATGCTGCTGGTGGCCCGAAATAGCATATTACTTTCTCGGTAAGCGTTCGCGCTACCTCTTAAGCGTTTGCGTTTTTCACCGGAACAAGAATTATGTACTTAGACAGCCAGTCTTGTATCGTAAGTATGTATTTGTTTCCGCTGTTCGTTGTGTGGAGCGGCCCATAAAAATCTATTTATTGATATCTTTTCAAATGGCTGCGAAGGCGTGTTTGAAATTATGAGCGGTAGTCGTGTTTTTACCCTTACTAATTTCCCTTCTTGGCAGTTCTTGCATCCCAGGACGAACTGTCGGACATCTGGTCGCATATTGCGCCAATAAAAATCCTTTGCGATTGTTGAGTACGTTATATTTATGCCTTGATGTCCTCCAACGGCCGCTTCATGGTATTCCTTAATTACCTTGAAACGCTGTTCGACCACTGGAACTGGCAGATTGTTTTCGTAAAGCACTGCCGTTAATGGTAAACCATTAAAGATCGTCTATATTGTTCATAAAAATAATTCCATTTCGAGCCTGTTAATATTACCAGATCTTTCACTATGCCCATGCTTTTGACTTCTTCGGTAATCACTACTTGTTTGAGAATTTTAAAGCATTTTTTGATGTCTGCTCTCAGCACTTTGTCGTCGATGAATTTTTTGATCGTTATCTCCAACATTTTTGATTCATTAAAATCTGAGACTCTTGTCTCTCCCACTGAAATTTCGGAGGCTATTAATTCTTCAGTATTTATGTACTGACGCTCTATCAGTGCTTCCAGGATCTCTGTTTCCAAGTATTTATCTGCTGTCAACAAATACGCCAAATTTTCCCTGTATTTAAATGGGCGGCATTTGATTTTCATTAGCTTCGAGAACGGCGGTGCTTCTTCGTCGTCATTTATTGCCAAGGGCGGCTTTTCGCGCGATGGACGTGCGCTTTGAACGCGGTAGCGTTCGAGTCCTTGGGTTTTATTAATTGGATTATTTTTAGCACACCTGTTAGATGCGCTGTCCTCTGCAATCATAGCCTTGTCGAGTGACGTAGGCGATGGCACGTGGCTTATCTCGCCGTCACTGACGCTCTGTGTTCGCGCTGCGCTCTCTTCGCCTGACAAGACCGTGTCAAGGCCGGGCGGTGCATATGCTTCGCTTAAATTTTGCTCCACGCTTATATTCTCCATCGGCACCTCCCTGTCTGGCCGTGTTGGTGGCCAGCTGGGGTCTGTGCTCATCTCGCTACCTGCTTGCGCGCTACTGCAGCTGTCGGTTTTACTCTGCTTTTTCTTTTCTATTGACGATTTCTGTCTCCATCTTGACTTTCTTCTGTTTCTCTGCGCTGATTATCTGTCGGTTGTATCTCGAATAACAGAGTGTAATGCAAATTTTTCAGGTACAAATGTATGAAATTTTTCGATGTGTTTGCGACCAAATGTGCATATATGTATGCTTCAAATTGTTTCTTTAAATGTACGCAGATATTTTGGTTGTATTCTTTCGAGAAAACATATATGCAACCGCTATTTCCGTACTCTGTGTCAGACGAGAGTATCTTTTTTGGCTCATCTGGAGTTTCGCTGTACATCATTTATGGAGAGTACAATAACTGTCTGCGCAGTTGAGTTGCGGTAACTTACAAGGAAGGTCTCACAACCCGACCTCACCGATTTCAATATTCTTTTGATATGTTGTAGTTCATAAAAAAATAAGTAACACGTGTTTTTTTTTATCAGCGGAAAAACACTTTGAGGGGGTGAAATCCGCCCTCGAAATCCACCCCCAAAAATAGATTTTGGAATATATCTAAGGTTCTAATTGATATTTAACAATGAAACCAATTTCATTTCACTTCTCATATAAATATGGTACTAGCGCATGCAGTTCCGACCATAAGGGCTGCAACCCTTATTTTTTTTATTGAAAATTCTACCCTTTTTGTGACTATTTTTACGAAAAAAAATTTAAAATGAGTCAAAAAAAGTAGAAAAAAATATTATCGAAGATTGAATACAAAAATGAAGTTGACCTGTTCGAGATTATTTTTCAAACCTCCCTCAAAATGGAAAAACCATCCCCAAAAAATCTTTTTTGATATACTACAAGTTCTAGTGGATAATTTCCTATGAATTACATTGCACATTACTTCTAATGCAAAAATACAATTTACATATGTAGTTCGGACCATGAGGGTTGCAACCCTAATTTTTTTAAATTGGAATTTCTACCTTTTTGTGAATATTTTTAAGAAAAAAGATTTAAAATGAGCCAAGAAAAATTGGACAAAATATTATCGAGGATTGGAAACGAAAATAAAGTTGACCTGTTCGAGATTATTTTTCAAACCTCCCTCAAAATGGAAAAACCACCCCCA
The DNA here is from genome assembly GCA_900490015.1 of Megastigmus stigmatizans. Taxonomy (NCBI): domain Eukaryota; kingdom Metazoa; phylum Arthropoda; class Insecta; order Hymenoptera; family Megastigmidae; genus Megastigmus; species Megastigmus stigmatizans. The sequence continues at coordinate 332 of UELV01094560.1, read as the reverse complement.
AAAAATGTTTTTCGATATTCTGCAAGTTCTAGTTGATAATTTACTATGAATTACATTGCTCATTACTTCCATTGCACAAACACAAATTACACATGTAGTTCCGACCATGAAGGGTTCGGGTTGAAACCCTTATATTTTAAATCGAAATTTCTGCCTTTTTGTGCTTATTCTTATGAAAAAACAATCAAAATGAGACAAAAAAATTGGAACAAGTATTTTCGTCGATTGACTACTTTCTATTGTTTTCTTGGTTACAAACTTATTTACTTTCCGGGATACTATTCTATGAGCTGTCTTGAATTTCGAAAGCCACTTTTTCGAAGCCTTAAATC
>UELV01094558.1:0-10408 GCA_900490015.1 Megastigmus stigmatizans | reverse complement strand
GCTTTGAGGCGTTTCGAAATTGCTTGTTGAGTGACTCCCAATGATTCTGCTAATTCTTCTTGCGTTTGGCACGAGTCTTCAGCAAGTAATGCCTCCAGTTCGGAATCTTCGAAAATTTTTTCTCTTCCGCCGCCATGCCGGTCCTCGACCACAAATTCACCGCTTTTAAAGCGTTGAAACCACTCACGACACGTTCTTTCACTAAGAGGAGCGTCACCGTAAGCACTTGAGAGCATTTGATGAGCCTCAGCCGCAGTTTTCTTCAAATGAAAGCAGAAAATCAACACTTCCCGCAAATGACGAGAATTTGGCTCGAAAACTGACATCTTCGATCGAGAATACACTTTTGATGCAAACACAAATTCACTTATGTGCTGCTATCGTTATGTTGACAGATGTCCAAGCTTACTGTATGAAATTTTTGGCCTGCCTATTTCAACCGGCACTTACCGCTGCAGCCATTTATCGAAAAACGGCGGACGCAAAGTTGTACACCTAATATATAGATTTGTACTAGATGATAATACACAGTCATGAAAAATTCAAGATGGTAAATTCAAGTTGGAGGTATTTTTGATAAATTCTCCGTTCTTTTCATAATTTCGAGCTTGTTTACCATTTGGAGATGTTATTATACATTATTCATGAATTTCAAGCATGAGTCACGATTGTGCATGTAGACATATGTCGGCGTGCGACCACGAGAAAACAAAATGGCGGACATAATTCTCTTTTTCAACAGAAAGACATGCATGTATGGTTTTGAGACATATTGGAGGCCAGATCGGAGTGTATGTACAGGTTTTCGGGGTCACTGATCATGAATCTGAGGTCAGTTCTTTACTCAGAATTATGCGTAGAATACGATCAAAAAATTTTTTTTCTAAATCTATGGTTCAGTAATTTTGGTCCGCTATATTGGATCCGCCATTTAGAATTTTCAATATCTGACTTCAGATTAATTATCAGCAATCCCGAAAATCCTTGAATGCTCTCCGATCTGGCTCCCAATATTTCTCAAATCCATACATGCACGTATTTTTGTTGAAAAAGAGAAGTATGACAGCCATTTTGTGTTCTCATGGTGTCACAACAATATATATATATATATATATAGTGACGTGGCGGATTTACGCACGCTTACCGCACAAATTTAAATAACAAAAATGCCTTAAAAGGCTATATAAGCAGCCAGAAGGGATGTCCCTCCACCTCTCGTCTCGGGCCGTTAATTCTTTAAACAATTATTTATTTTTATTTTTATTTTTTACGGTCGAGCACCGACCTCTTCTTTCAGCGTCAAGATACACCAAAAGAAGAACTCGCTGCATCCAACTACGTACGCTGCTGCTCCAAGATGCCTACGATGCACATCGGAACATCGAAGTGAAATGCCTAAGTTATGCATTTTATTTTTTTAAATTGTTCTTCTACCTCTAATTTTTTGCCTCTAAGTCAATTTAATTTTCCCGGATCGATGATTCAAAAACACTCAATTTTTTATGCCTTAAAGGCTCATAGTGCAATTTCCGGCCATTTATGCTAGAGAGCATTATAGGCTCTTCAATGCCTCACTCTTCTGGTCTATGAATTGCAATTCATAAATCGGCCGGAAAATTCCATTAAATATTGCCTGTTAAGCACATCATAGCCCTAGTATAAAATCGGAATATTTCAAAATTCCAAAACTATGGAAAATTCCATAACTAGATACTTTTAGTTCCTGTGCTTACAGGGAAAAGGAAGAGGACATTAGAGTGAGAGAGAAAAATGCGAAGAACAACAACATTCCGATTTGGTGCCGACCTACAGCGCACCAATTAGCGGACGACGCGACGAGAGCGCGTCGGATGCCGCGAGCCTCGGTGGACTCGGCGACGCTTGTCTCGGTGATTTCTCTCCTGGCTGCTCATCTGGACGCATCTTTCCAGCAAGACGACTTCCGCGCTGGGTAGTTGCGATATTAGATCTGCATAAAAGTCCATTTCGCAAACAATGTTAGCGCCCGTGCCTTTTTATTGGCAGCGCTCGTTCGTTTGAATTTATAAATTATTGAATCATATTTTAAATATTGCAGAATAACTGCCTCGCTTTTCCAAGCCCGATGCCTGATTAAAATCGTTTCGATACGAGCGGGAGCTACATAAGGGTAGGATTTGCCTTATGCGGTTTTACAGTTTTTCATTTAAATTCAATTTATAAGTTTGTGCCTACTTTGTGGCTTTAACTCCACGCTAGAGTGCCTTTGTCCTCGCGTGTTTGTAGTTTTTTCTGTTAATTAATTTCTCGCGCACGTCTCCGTACGCTCGAGATTTGAGGTGAAGCATCGCTAAATCTGGTGAGCCAAGCGACTCAAAAATATTGTACAGCGTATTGCGTGCCTCTTCAAGGCAAATATTTAATTTCTTATTTCATGTCAAATAAATATATTGGAGGCTTTGGATATTCCGCTAGACTCACTGATTATATTTTATTTGTTAAAACGAAACTAGTATGCCTCTCAGAGGTCTTTTGTAACTATTTATTTGCCTTTTAAAGGACTCTAACTGTCAAAGATCAACTCCAGTTCAAAGAGTGTGAATTCATTTATTTTCATTATTTAATATTTGTGCATGTGTATGTATGTGGCCGTTCGACCTCACGACTCTGCCTCTGGCTAGTTCAACCACTTTGCCTTCTGCAACGTGTAAAATTTAGAAAGATTAAAATCGAAAAATAATCGAGTGGCACTGCTCGAGTTTAGAATAATCCTATTGAGTAAATCTAAAAATACAGTGCCTGGCACCCTGATTTACTCTGCCTATGTAGAGAATTAATAAATTCGTGAATATCGTAACTTATCAAAATTTGGACGGAAAATTAACCATCATTTGCCTCCTACTTATAAACGCGGGGAAGCTACCGAGTCGCTCCCACGCTCAGTTAAATTCCCCTGTTATATATATATATGCAGCGTTATATATATATATAAATATATGCATACTTGTGACTCATGCTTAAACTTCATTAAAATTCTTAGCGAAAACCCGACCACGGATTCGGAAAGAGAAGAGTCCAATACTATAGGATATGGTTTGTAAAGAATATCCATCAACTTTTTCCATAAGAACTATAATGATGAAGGTGACATTAATTTTAAGAATTTTGAGCCGAAACGGGTTTTAAGGTGACCTTGACTATGATCCATAGGTCAAGGTCAAGGGTCAGTTAAAGGTCAAGAATCAATAAAAGGTCCAAATAAAATAACAAACGGAAAACTTTTTTATTCCGGAAATTGATAATACTAATCGAAAGTTTCCATCGCATCAATCCGTTAAAAAGTGACATATGACGTCTAGAGGTTAACGAAGGCCAGAAGCTGTTCATAATAAAAATTCTTCGTGAAGCGCATTGTAACAAAAATGTTTAGGAGGAAAGTTGTAGACGTTGAAAAAGGTCGTTCATCGATTGACTTAATCTCGACCCACGGGTCAAGGTTATAAGACAATTCAAGGTCAAATAAACATTTTCAATTATAGTTACATTTTAAATCCGAGGGACATAGAACGGAACATTCTAAGCTTAGATTGTATTTCATTATGATTCTTGCTTTTGTGTTCGGTGTGCTTTACTACTGTAAGTTCCCCCGCTTCTATCAAAAGCAGCTTAAGAAATACATATTTTTAAATTAATTTTATTAGTTACGATCATGCCTTTGTGCAACATCAGCGATATTATCTAGTAAACCGGTACTTGGGTATTTTACATTCGGTTGATGCTATTCATATCCGAGAAACCAAAGAATACTTGCTATATGTGAGCGAGTTGCAAGTGTTCTGGCTCCAGTTTTACAAGTACAGTATAATAGGCAAGTATTGGTTCATTGACTGCAGGTTCAAAGAGGTTTCTGACTGGAAACTACTGTACAGGTTCAAGGAGGTTTCTGACCGGCAAATACTGTATCCACTGTTGATATCGTGTCTTATTTTGGAATATAGAAAATAATCTGAAGCGAAACTATCCTGGTTCTTCTATATGTAAATTAATTTCAACTATTTCATTTACATCTCTCATATAAAATCAAAAATCGGAAGATCTGAAACTTCATGGTGGCCAAGTCTCCTCCACATTGTTTGAAGTTTTGCTTACATTATTGCTCGATCTCTAACAGGATTATGGACTCGTGTTCTTTCAAGCATTTTTCTGCCAATTCAACTGTTGCTCCTTCCATCAGTATGGGATCTTCATATCAGTTAATAATTGCTTCACATATAAGATAGAATTCGCGGAGATGAATAAAATGGTGATAGGGTAAAAGATTTAAAGATTTTAAATGTCCGTTACGCGCTTCTACTATCCATCTGGTTTTATTTATCAATCTCGTATCTTTGTTCAAGTATTTTCGGCATGTGAGTTTCAATCCCAAGGTTTTGTAATATTAGGATCCTAATTCTGTAACTCCGATCCACTATGATAATAGTTCATTTTGCAACATGGCGGCATCGCTATTTCTGGCATCTAAAAAATAAGATTAATGCAGGCTTAACTAAATGCCTACTTTTGTGAATGCAATAAGTCTACCTTAATGCTTGAAAGTTGAAAGACTTTTCTATCTTACGATATGTACTAACAATATATGCAATGACTTTTCGAGCTTCATCTCGGTTGTTGAAGGTATTTCCAAAATCTATCATATGTCTTCTAATATACTGTTCACGAGTGACTGCATTTAGATCAATATTTTCCGGTACGAAACGGATCATCAACGATTTTCTCACTGTACTTAGTGCCAAGCTAATTGCTAGTCTAGTACTGTAACGGAATATTATTTGTAGAAAATTATCAGATAAGCTTCGATAAACCTTGCATAATTTTTTTTTCTTTATGTTTCTTAAACGATTACTTCCTCGTCTGAAAATGAGTTTTCATTAGTAAAATGTGGTCGCTTCGATTCAACACATTGTCGTAACATACTGATAAGATCAGAGTCATCTGTCTACAAGTAGATATGTTCTAAGAGAAACGATATTCCAGGTAAAGGAGCTCGCAAAATAATCCTTCCTTATCCAGATGATTATGATAGCAGCGATTATAAGGAGGAATATAGATATTAATATTGTAATAAGCACTTACTCTACATTTCAAAGAAATATCCTGAAGATTTTCATTTCTACGACAGATCAAACAAGCCTGGTTTGCCGAAAAATGAATGTAAAGCCTGACTTAAATATAAATAATATTCTTATAAAATAGCTGCAGTTAAAAAACTGAAAATTGACTCTACTCAGCACTCAATGAAACAAAAACACTGAGAGAAGATCCGCGATTTAACCGTCCGGCGAGGGTAGGCAGCTATACGAAATATGTGTACAGCAGCTTTACGTCCGTATCTGGCTGCAGCATTCCGGCACCGGGCAGCAACGCTCCGGCGATCGGACCGCTTAAGTCAGGTTGGATATAACAGCTTGCCGGAGAGTATCGAGATTCAGCGCCCCCTTTTATTTGCATACGTGTTTGCCTGCCTTATTCCGCGTCCGGCGTGAAATTTTTCATTCCCGCAATTTTATTATATTGTGATTGCAGAATCAGTATTTGTTCATGAAGAAGTTGTAATTTCGACGTGTCTTTAAGAATATGAAAGATTTTATGGTGAAAAACGGATATAGGTTTCTGCATCAAATATTTTTATGTAAGTATTATACATCATGAATCGACTCCATCGCATTGGCTATATACCATTCGATAGATCGCGAAATTCTAGGAACCACGAATCTTCTCGTTTTTGGATCTGACAAGTACTTTCCGAGTTAATAATTGTTAAAAGTTTGTAAGATGAGCCAATCAGCGGGCAGCTGCAGCTGCCGCCCGCTGTAGTTGCCCGCTGATTGGCTCATCTTACAAACTTTTAACAATTAATAACACTAAAAAGAATGATGGTGAAGGTTGAGTGAGTTTTGGTATTGAAAAATACTTCTATTACGGTGGGTATGGTATACATCTATTATAATATAAGAATACAAATCATATAAGGCTTATAATTTTTACTGTTTTAATAATTTATTTACATTTTTGTTACGTGAACCATACTTCTTTTTAATTATTATCATAACTAATTCTATATTATTTTGAAGGCCAATTCCGTATAAACGCACTGATATAATAAATTTAATAATTAATTGCTTTATTTCAAATGCTTTTAGAAACCTTCGAATACAAAAAAAATGAGTTGTTTCATTTCCTGAATCATCCAGAAAATCTGTCTGGTCAGATAATACTAAAGAGGTATCCAAAATTAAAGGAAGTGAATTATTACAGGTTAAAAGATAATATATTATAATTTTGGCCAAGCTGAAGCGAAACCATAATTTCACGTAAGTTTTATTATAATACAATGAACTAAAATAATTAATTTATATAAACATGGTCTTGGGTAATGTGATAGGCATTGAATTAATTAATAATATTCATTCATTATGTAACAGAATTGTACAGGCATTAGGTGCTTATATTTTTTGCGTAGTCTGACGTCTGATCAATTCAAGGATCTACAACAGCAAATTGTAGAATTATTTCTTACGGATGATCCAAACATATTTTTTATACCATATGCTCATGGTAATAATGGTAGCAGCAAAAGAGCTAGATGCTGTCTGTATAACCATTATAAAAGTATCCGCAAAGAATTAAGAGAAGCTGGACTATTGCAAGGTGTGGATGACAGTGATACCATCAATATTGAACAGACTCCACGTATTGCAGGGATATAATACCATTATTCAAAATATGAATAGGTATACAACTATGTAATATTGTATATAATATTTAAAATTATATTCTTTTCATTGTAGAAAATAGTTTACTGTGCTTGATTGACCCAGAGAATTCTAATCAATATACTTCTACAGAAGTACTTACAGCATGGGAAAATTCTGTCATTGAAAAAGATAAAATTCTGACTGCAGATGTACAAAAAAAATCAAAAGCTGCTTTAAAGAAATATTTATCTAGTTTTACATGTCTACGTCCACCACTTGGAGTAACATTGATGAATATTTACTTTTGTTGTATGAACTATAACTAAAATATTTGTAGATATAATCTTTGATATAATATTAGTCAACAGCTGCAGATGAAATATTAAAAGTTCTGTGGATTTCCCGATATATAAATTATTTTATTTCAGCAGATGGTTTTAATCTGGTAATTTGTATATACATGTATATATATTCATAACTTTATTTGTACTATGCTATATTTGCACTGAAAAAATATTTATTTTATCACAAAGTAAATCGATCTGATAATACTGGTTATTTATTTTTTTAAATTAGTAAACTATATTGGTATATTAATAAACGAAATTTTTTTTATACGGAACTTAATTTATTGCATTACAAAATTAATTCAATGACCAGATTTATGAGATCCTAGTTCTTTGTTAATGCAACGAAGTACTAGGATCTCATAAACCTGGTCATTGAATTAATTTTATGCAATATATATATGGGTGATTTTGTGGCACGTGCGCCTCGCGCGCCATGCAGCTGCTCGCCGCCAGTACCTCAAGCGCCCGTCAAAGAGCGCTGAGAGCGCTAGCAGCGTCTTGTGCCGAGGCACGATATAGAGCCAGATTCCGCCCTCTCTCACAGCTCACGCAGCTACAGACCTTCGCACAGCGCAATCTCCAGCTCCGCGTGTCACCAACCTCAGCTCATGCCGCAGCCTTGGTGGCTCGTGTGCTGAGCAGCATTATATCATCTGCAACAAGCATCAGAGTTAATAAAGTTTATTAATATATTATCTACTTACCTGTATGCCTCTTATTGTGCTTCGGGCACAGCGGCGTCCTTCCCATCTGCAGCTTATCACGGCACGAGTCGACGCGGAGGCAGGTGGCTGGCCCGAACAATTTCACGCAAACGGAAAAATCAAAATTTTAAAAGTCGCTAAAAATTTGGGAAAATGTTGCATTATACGTCCAAAACATATTTCTAAATTTTGAGAGAAATATATACTCATCATGTCTCAAAGATACACCAAAAATGGAGTTTTTTTGAATTTTCAAATCTTTGTGATTTTTTATCTCAAAATTTTCTGATAAAATCATAAAAATGGTAAATACAAAAGTTATTTGATCGTATAGCCCCTACATACACTTGAAAATCTAATTCTGTCTGACATGACCGATTTCATCGTGTGAGGCCTCGAAATTTTCTTTAACTTGAGCACTTTATATTAAGCCCTTACAGAAGATGGGCAGCTCACAGAGATAAGAGCTACATAACTTCAAAACAAATCATTCTTATCAATTTATATGTCAAATTTGAATTTACATGTAAATTTACATGTGATAAAAATTACTTGTTTTGAAGTGCTGTAGCTCTTATCTCTTTGAGGTGCCCATCTTCTATAAGGGCTTAATTTGAAGTGCTCAAGCCAAAGAAAATTTTGTGCCCTAAACCTCATTATAATTTTCTAGGTTTTCAACAATTTTTTTTTTTTTTTTTTTTATTATCGACAAAGAATAAACGCTCGCTTGTTAAACGATCAAACGTGTGTTTATTTCTTAATCATAAGAACTTCGAATACCCCTATACCAAATCCGACAATTTTAACTCAAAATAAAATTTCAACTGCAGTTAGAAAAACTTTAAGAAGTTGTCAATTCACGTAAACTTATCGCGGAAAATGAGAAAACACACCCATATATATAATACATATATAGCTAGTAGTTTTTATTTATTCCTCCTTTAATAACTTTTATTTCTCAACTTTTGATGTAAATATTCCGGAAAAAATCCATATATAGTTAATATTATGCATAGCGAATGCAAAACTTTAGGTTAATGATACTGCTTCGTTCATCAGGTGCAATAAAACAATGTAGGTGCAAAGCTATTCGGTATGTACACCTGCTATTCGGCCTTACAAAATTTCAGAATTCACCAAGAATTTTGCACTCCAGTATTTCATTTCTGACAAGCCATTGTCTGAACTTAAAATCTAAATCGTATAAGATCATAGGTATGAAACAGACTCTTATTCTTAGAGGAAGTTAATTAACAAACTTATCAAGCTACGGTAAGAATTTTTATTACTTGAAAGAAACATAAGTCACAATAATCAACTAGATTATTAATGCCTGTAACAATGAAAATTTCTCTACCTTATTGGATGTTTTTGAAAACATTTTATTTCAAAGAAGTCATTGATATAGCTTCGACACCTTAGCATAACAACAATCAAATACGATTATTCATAATAATTTAATCTGACCAATTAATTAATTATCGAATGTTTTGGAGAATACACTAAAACCAGAATAGTCAAATGAAATCCACTTACAACAATTTGATTTAAAAATTTAGCTGCTACTAGCCTGTAATACTGTCAATTTTTATACCTTCGCGTTATACCTGTAAAGTAGTAAATTTTCAAATCTTCTGGAATGTTTCGAAAACACTACTTTTCCAGAAGGATACACAATTCATACTAAACCTTGTGAGAAGCCGTAATTTGCAACAGATTTGTTAAAGAAATCAGTTGCTTGTAGAGCTGTAAAATTTCATATTTATGGTTTCGAAAGTACTTTATTTCTGAAAAAGAAGCTGTTTAAGTTGGAATCGTGAATATAAGTAATAGCAAATAAGAATCATTACCTATTTATTTATTTATTTATTTATTTTTAAGAAAGACATGCTTTTTCACATTGTAGCTTACAATTATCCGATATTTGCCTGTACAACTATAAATTTTCTATTTTTTTTTAAAATACTTTCTTTCCAATAAGGTATTAACTGAACATGAGAGTGTGAACAAAAGAATGTGTAGATAATATTATTGGCAGCAATTTAATTTAAAAATTTAGTTGTTGCTCGCCTGCTAAGCTGATGTGACGTCTTGCCCATATAGGCCTTTGCAAATCGTTTCCGATTTGTTTTATACTATAAGCGTTCCAAGTTAGGTTAGCTTAATAGCGGGTTTGAGATATATTTCACGGGGTTTTATTAATTATAGACGTAGCGCGGACTAATTTTTGGAAAGGATGGAGTAGGTTGCCGTTTCCTTTGCGGCATTAAGGAGGGGTCGTACTAAATTCTCAGGGAATTTCTTCAGGTGCCCATCGTTTAGTTAATTGAATTTATAAGTTAATTTAATAAAAGATTAAAATTTAATATCATTCGCTACTAGAGACCCAATTACTTGGTAGTGTCTCACTTAAAAAGTGAGCGCGTTATGTCTCGTGAGCGATGTTTTGTTTATTATTAAAAATATCGTTATTTAAATATAACGATTAGAAAATGTCAATATTAAATATTGTTCACTATTAGAGACCCAATTACTTGGTAGTGTCTCACTTAAAAAGTGAGCGCGCTATGTCTCGTGAGTGATGTTTTGTTTATTATTAAAAATATCGTTATTTAAAATA
>UELV01094557.1:0-43280 GCA_900490015.1 Megastigmus stigmatizans | reverse complement strand
GCATTTTCCTTATGAAAAAAATTCATAAAGTTGAAAATTTCCAAATTTTTTAACTTTTTTTCGTGAAAAACACGTCATATTTTTTTGCAGGAGTATTTTAACAAAAAAATCGGTATCACCATTCGAAAGAACAGCTCAAAATACGTCGGATATGATCTTTTTTCAATTTTTTCAAACCTTTTTTTTAGTTGAAAAAAAGCCTTGTAAAAGTTGTTGAAAATTCGGGGTCTTGGTCGTTAATGGGTTAATTAGTCATTGAATTTTTTACTTCAACAAACAAATGTATCGACCACCGCAAAATCTCTAAATATACTTCTATAAAAGTTATTCCAAAGTTATGGGCATTTCTGACTTATCCATCACCTTGGTTTTTCCAGAGCGCAAAGTACTGCGCGACTGTTACATGTATCCGGCGCGTTGCAAGCTAAGCCTGACGACACGGGGCTCAAGAGCCGATCAGCGCATATCCCTCATATCCAGCACGTCGTCGAATACGACATCCGGCATAGTGAGCGACCGTGTGCACAGCGAAGACGAGCCCGACGCAGGACCAATATCATCGGGATCGACCGGCTCCACCGAGGACTCGCTCGTCACCACGGCAAACTCCAATAGCGCAGCTACGGTCACTTCCTCCGACACGACAACATCGGCAGCAGCAGTCGACGGTGAGTCCACGATCCCGTCTTCGATTCGACACGGTCTCAACTTGCCGAGCATCCTTGCAGAAGTTGACTCTGGATCCAATGCTGCCTCCGGTATGACTGCTGCTGCTGCTGCTGCTGCTGGGGCATTGGGCTCACAGTGTAGCAGTACCTGCAGTACCGTTGTTGTCAATGCGTCCGCGGCTGGATCTGCGAGTATTACAGGATCCACTACGGCGGCGTTGCTCAATGCTGCGGCTGCTGCTTCTGGTAGGAGGAGGACCTCCGCGAGCTCGAGCTTGGAGCTCGGCTATTCGCATACCGCACAGAATTCGGCACTTTCCGCTGAGGCCATCTACGACAGGTGTAACAAGCCTGCCAAATATGCTGGTATGAATTTTAATCATTGTTTATGACGATCTTATGTCAGTTCTATGCTTTACTCGTGTTTGTGTGAAATTCATGATAAATCGGACTAATGTCGAAATCAGATGCTTTTCCAGTATTCAAAATTATATAAGAAATGCGTATGCATAGTTTATACGAAGTATTGAAATCAAATCAACTTTGACAAATTTCTTCAGATTTATTAAAAAATGGCATTAAGTGTATATACATTCATAAAAGATTGAATCAATAAAATTAAATAAATAAATTAATTTAAGCTTCTACTAATCTATTGAGTTAAATTTTGAGGGATAAGAATCTATTTAACAAGTGTAGTCGAGACTCGCATGACTCTTTTAATTTGACCTAGATTTTACACTAAGTATTGCAGAGCGTGTTCTGCAGACATTTGCTACTCGCATTACGAAACAAATGAATTTGTTTTACTGTGTGTTGTGCAGAATATTTCGATTCTATTAGGTTTACTCTTTCATTACATACTAATGTATTGTATTAACTTATAGTTCTATGTCTAGTGTTTAGGCTGACATAATACAAGATAGATTTATAATTAGTACTCATATAGTATTTATAATTTGTAATCGTGGGGACAATGCCTAGATATATAAAAGCCTCGAATGGAAAAGAATTATTTAAAGAAATCAAAAATAAAAGAAAGCATCATATTAATAGATCGGAAACACAGTCAATCATAGACAAAAAGAACTAAGAAAATTTAACGAACCGTGTTTGCTAAAACAATATCTACTATTATCCAGCCACAGACATCGGCAGTGAGACGAGCGGCGTGTACACATTGCACAGTAGCAGTGAAATGCTGGACGAACCACTAGCCAACGACTCGTCGGTCCAATCAACAACGGACGAGGCATCGGTCACCTCCGGCTTCTATACCATCCACAGCGGCTTGCGTTCCGAGACCAGCGGCTCCTGTTACAGCCAGGGCACCGGCCACGACGACCAGGAGCCCATCTACAGTCTCTGCCAGGGCGAGGAGCCCGAGCTTAAACAGCGTATTCGCATTAAGCAGGACGGCGTCAATACAGCCGACGGAATAGCAAACAAGCCCGACGACGAGGACGAGGACGAAGACGGCACGAGATCGCGGAGCAACAGTATACTGAGTGCGGGCAGTTTTCGGGGGGACGGTAGCGATCCCTCGGGTCAGGGTCCACTGCTTTCGGCCGACGAGCTGTCGGATCTAATCGTTGGTCGTTATCCGCCGCGCAAGAGCATCGGTGCCTCCATGGACTCGGACTGCGATTACGTGCGAATGCCACCACCGCCACCACCACCGGCCCCGCCGCCCAGAAGCGACAGCGAAAGGCAGCTGCCACCACCGCCGCCTTATCCGGGACTGTTGGTACAGCAGCCACCAGTTTCTGGACCCCCACCACCCGGCTATGGCTGCCCACGCGAAAGATTCGAGATACCACCGCCTACGCCACCGAGGAACGATGCCGTCACGCCAAGGTTCGTTCCATTGATATTCATCCAGAAAGTCTGAGATGCGTCAAGGCTAATGACATTGATAACAATATTTTTCTTTCCATTGTATAAACTGACGTACATGTTTTGCTGTCTTGATTCAGAGAACCACCACCTCCTCCTCCACCACCAGCAAGGATCCAGCCACCAACATACCCAGGCGATAAAATGAAGCCAACTCCGGTTCACGCACCAGTAGCTGCCTTAGTCGTTGGTCCGAACAACTACCTGGACGTTCACGCCTCTCGCACCGGGCCGGTGCTCTTGCCTTATCTAACACCGCCTCATCAAGCTCAGCACCAGGCGCAGCAGAGACAGCCTCCACCTCCACCGCCTCCACCGCCTCTGCCATCCGCATCGAGCAATGCAGCGGTAGCTGTAGCAGCCGGACCACCAGCTGGAATGCTAGCGACTGTGTATACCAGTCAAGTGTCCCGATCTCAAATCGAACAGTACAAGCAGCAGCTCTACTCGGACGTTGACTACGTAATGTTTCCTATAAAGGATCCCGCCCTGTCCAAGCAAGAATACATCGATGCTAAGCAAGGCTCGCTACTGGCAGCCATGGCTGCCTATCCACCTCCGCCACCGTATCCACTCCAAACAGCCAGTAAATCCTCTATGATGTACCGAAGCACGTCTTACTTGCCCTATGCGGGCTCTACCCTCTCCTCGTTATCCAACAAATGCGCGTCGAATCAAAACTTGGCAGGTAGCCTAAGCGATACCAACAGTTCAGTCGGTGGCAATTATTTGCTCTACGGAAACGCTAGTAGTCAGTACGCGGCGAGTACGAGTTCGTTGTACAGTGGACTCACCTGCTCCAGTGCCGGAGGTGGACAGAGTTACAGGAAGGACAGTACCTATGCCTCCCCACCACCTCCATTACCGCCACCCGTTAGCGCAAGACATCATCCGCACACTTTGCAGCATGGATTTTCCAGGACCAGGAGCCACGAGAATATACTGAGGAGTTACGATGCAACCTCGGCCTCGCTCTCGTCTCTGTCACTCGCTGGGAAGGGTGGTAATTTGGGATCGCTGCCACAACCACAGACTAAGCATAGAAGACTACCACCACCGCCTCCTCCACCACCGTACGATATTCAGGTACGTTGAGCGATCAGTTTTATCCTTTTTCAGGGTTAACAATGAAAAATTCAATGTTTAACCGACAATATCGTAAAATCACTTGTTCACTGAATATAACACTTTTTTTGCTTCACACAGACCCTCGCTCCAAGCCAGTCAATGTGTCTGAGTAACAGTGACGCGAAACTGCAGCATCTACAGCGTCAACAGAAGCAACAGGACCAGCAACAGCAGCAGCAGCACCAACAGCAACAACAACAGCACCAACAGCAGGACGGTATGCTGGACATCAAGACTCTACGTGAGAAGAGTCGAAATCTGGATCTACCTCTGATATCCGCCCTCTGCAACGATCGCTACCTCCTCAAGCAAACCAAGGCCTTCGTACTTCCCAAGCATCCGAGTGAGTCCACGTCCTCGTCGGCAAACAAATCGAGCTCTCGCAACAGTAGCACTGGCAATTGCGGTGTCAGTAGCTCGAGCAGGCATAAGTACCCTGTGAGTGGCCTGTCGACCACCCAAATAACCAAGCCACCGAGAAAAACGGCCAACAGCACGCACAAACATCCGCCCGCATCTGCGACGACGAGCTCGACCACTACGACGACAACTGGACTGTCCAAGGCTCTGGTGGGCAATGCTTATCAAGTAAATAGCTCTAGCCTCGCTGCAAGCGACAAGAAAAATCCTTCGAGAGCCTCGCACTCCTAGCCACCGAGCTCAAGAGTTGAGAGACATGACTAATGCGAATTTTTCAAAGGGGCTGTGAAAGTTATGGTTTGTTTTGTTCTGAAAGCAATCAGGAGAGAGGTCAAATATTTTTTTTTTATTTTTATAAAAATAATTTTCTCTTTAGACCGTTAATTGAGTTTTTAACACTTTCGCTCCTGCTATTGTATAATAAACATTTTCTGCTCAAAGCAGCAATTATGATAATTTTTCTAGCAATTAATATTAAGTTCTTTAGATATAATAAAGTAAAGATTTGTGACCACCGAGATTTGTGTATAGTAATATGTTACTAAATTGAGCACGAATCCGTGTAACGTACAACACTGGAAGAAAATAGTTGACGATTTATATTTGGTACATGTAGCAGTGAAAGTGTTAAAAAAGTTAATTTTTTTTGTACGTGCTAATTAAATAGAACGATAAAAAATTTAATTATATTTTTAATTGGAGTTTGTAGTATTACAAATAATTCAATAGCGTACGAAATAATCATGTCGAGCTTTTAAAAATCAAAGCTGGTAAAAGTTATGAACCATATAGTGAATAATGGATAGCTAACTTTTTCGCCTCCTTAAAAATAATGCAATTGTATACATAGGTCATTCTGCCTTACAAAACAAATAGCTTTTTGCCAAGTTCTTTTACTATCATTGTGTTGAATAGTGAATCGGCGTCTAGTAGAACGACTGAAGAACAGACTCTACTATAGTTATAACTACAGTTGTAATTTGTATCTAGTTATTAGATGTCAATACTACTATTTTTATTTTAACCGCGGGAACAAACGCGTAATGCTCTTTACAGAGCAGTTTAACAGAGAGTAAGAACAAATTTTAAGATGTAAATAACAGCTCAGATATAAGATACATAAATGTAGTGACGATTATTGATAAATTTCTATAAAATTTGTTTGTTTTTGGTAAAAGATCATGTCGTGTTTAGTAAAACAATTATGAGAAAGCTGATCAATTGACGTCACGCGCAACTTGCAGGGCGACTATTGAGACTTTTTTTTATTATATCCTCATTCATATATTTGATTTTACAAAAAATTGTTATTAATGTTTTAAAATCGTGACAATAAATACTATAATTTATAGTATTACTTTTAACGATGTTGACAGTTTGATCCATATTTTTCAAAAAAGTTCAGAACATCGATTATATTTATTGCGTTTGCGTATTTTTGCGCAATTTTGTATGTTAGTATAACAGAATTTTCGTTGATATGAGGGTTGAGATTCGAAACATCCTCATGGACATTACAAAATCTCTCTGAATTTAATGTATTCGAAATTCAACTGATGAAAGTGAATTGCAATGAATTGCATGGCTATTAGGAGGGGTTATATCTCGGTCATTAATAATTGTAAATTACGAATAATGCTTTTCCATTCCTATGTTTCGGGTTACAATAGTAAAAATGGCAAGCGCTCATTCTCTTCAATGCGATTGAGTATATGTTCTGGTTTTCGTTGGGACAGTCCAGAGTTTTTTTTACTGGTCCTATGAACATAATTATTCCATACATCACCTATAGTCTTGAGTAATCTATTTATGATACTTGGTATTGGTTATGTTCTTAACTCTTTAACTGCCGGAATTGGACTCATGGGATTCTCAATACTTCATCAAAGATTCATTGTCATTGGCAGTTATGCGCTTAAACATAGTGTTTTTTGAATCTGGCTCCTTTCTTGTTTCTTTCATTATTCTATTTTAAACTCTGTGACAGGTACTTGTCGCATTGAAGCTAGCAATCATTAATATTTCTTTTTTCGTAATTATTAAAGACTGCTAAAGATTTACGAAGTAGCGGAACACGATATGTTTAAAAGATATTCTGATTTGAACAAGGATTAACTGTAATTATAATCATGAAATTTTATTGTACTCTCGATCGCTTTTTAATAACTTCGTGATAAAATTAGTAGTTCTCAAAACGAAAAAATAAAGCATACATTGTAGTTTAGTGTGCTTGCAATTGTGCGCACAGCAAGCAACTGCGTTGAATTTTTTTTACACAAGAATTTTATTACCGTGCTTCTTCGACTCAGGGTGCCATTTTCTTTCATCACATATTTTGCCAAGAACGTCGTCACTAACTAATGAACACACGGACAAGTGTATGTCTTAATTTTTTTCATTCATCGCCATATGTTTTATTCAATTACGTTTCTAGTTTTTTAATGTAATGACAAATTTGTAAGTATTAGTTCTTGTAGTAGATTCATTTATTATAAGGCTCATAAATATCGAGATCATAATTTATTAAGATTTTGCAATAAGTAGAAAACTTCTGTGTAAAACTTGTGAGACGTTACGGTGTGAAAAAATGGCGCTTGAAGAATAAAGGTTTAAGTACTAATTTTATTAGTACGTCGATATTTTTATACGCTAAATAATAGAGATGTAAAATGCACTGTAAAGTGTTAGTACTTTTGTATCTTGCATTTATTTGGTTTTATTAAATGGCATATCTTGGAGTGATTTTGTGCTTGATAAAAAAAATTGTTATTTTTTATCATTACGAATGTTATCATATTCACCATTGAGTCACAAAATACTTGTGATTTTGTGGAAAATACTTTATATTGTTTAATTATATAATACCTAAAGCAGTCGTAACTTAAGAAATAACTGTATACAGTATTGCAAATGTTTTAAGTCTATTGAAGACAAAAGAGAAATCCAGTTTCAAAGTAGAGAAATTTTTTAAATTAGTAAAAAGTCATTTTGAGTTATGCATAGTGCTTATTTGAATTAACTAAAACTGTAGAAAAATATAACGTATATATATATATACCACAATACCACTCCATGTTCAAGTTTAAGATAGCATCGTTAATTTATTCTCATTGACTTTAGAAATGTTTAAATAATCGAGCTACTGCTTGATTTAATACGATGCGTACCTTGTATTTCAATTTGAATCTCATTGTGAAATCTCGCAATAGTCCCTGGACTTACCTCCAGTTTTTGCTACGAATATTTTTCACAAGACTTGTCCTCTATTATTATATCAGATTACAAAAATAGGAATGCAGTTTGTATGTATTTATATAAATTAAAAAGGGGACAAAAAATCACATTTTTGTAATGAGTGTCAGGAAACAATTTTAATTTCGTCAAAATGTCATTGTTATATTGACTCTAGATTAAAGTGAATGAGCGTGTCTTTCTACGGTTAGATGTAAAATGAATATTAAAAATGTTTTCTCAGGTTGAACAGGTGTTTGACGGATACTCGAAAAGAGAAATAGTCTCTATGAGTAGTATAAAAATTCAGAAAATAGATTCAAATCTACGATTAACGTTATTAGATAGTTCATTTAACGTTATTTTTGTATATAAATGGCGTTTTTTACTTTCATATATTGTAAAAGGGATAAAATTAGATGTTTAAAGCAAATTTACATTTGCTATTGAAAGAAAACTGCAATATTCCGGTATTGCATAAAGGAAGCAACGAAGATGTTTGTATATACACATACCCGTGCGTGCATAAGCATACACACTTGCATATATGCACGACAAACAAATAACTACTCGTATACACGAAGAAAAAGATCATCGGAAAACGTATACCAGATTACGTTGCAAGTTATTGTTAAGTTTGCCAAAACTTTAATTTGTAATAACTTTTACTGCGTGCATTATAAAGAAAAAAAAGTTTTCCATACATTGTGAAAAATTGTTCATAGTATAACTATTATGAAGTATTTTTTTAGCAGATCCTTCATTTCTTCTGAAAGTATTGCGAATTATGAAAGTACTGTAAAAACTATTATGTACACAGTTAATTAAAGAAAACTTGAAAATTAAGAAAATTACGTCATAATTCCATAGCGTATTTTGAAACGATCTTTCAACAGTATTGGAGTTGACACTTTTTATTATGTATAAAGCAAAAGCGTATGCTACAGCAGAGCAAGAATTTTAATATATTTTTAAGTCTTACCAAGAAAAACACTACGATATTGAAATTTGTATTCTTAAACAGGGTGTTTTATTATCTACGATTCTTTTTATATTTTTGCATATCTCTCGTCACATTCTAAATAATTCCCAATAGTCGATAAAGACAAATACGAAAATTAAATATTCCGTCCGTATTATAAGAAAAATGTACATGAACGCATTTTAACTTGTAAGTTTCTAATATGTGTATGGGAAGATTTTACATAAATAGATAGCGAAAAATGCGAGATTTTTTCTCCGTGTACGTACAATATTATATAATCGCGCCGGGTACTATATAGGTTTATTGTAGTGCGAAAATCTCATGTATGAAATTCACAATCACTTCACCTGCAAATAATAAACATACTTTTTGTAATGAAAATAATCGTATCATGGTGTTTTAAATTTTTCACAAATACCTCCTGTCCATTCCAAATATACAAATAAATAACAGTTGTTTTCTCGTTTATTTTGAATGATAACGTATGTTAATGAAGTTCTTCATTATTCATGAATCATACATTGTTTAATTATCTTTCATTTCGCAATAATATCATATCATTATTTGTTCACGTTTATTATGCAATAGGAAGGCACAATACTTACTATATACTCACCGAGAAATACACGTGAGTCTTTCTTTTCAAATGCTCGGAGTTATTCTATTCGATTTTTACACAGTGTTCAATTAAACTCACTAGTGGGATTCTAATGTGAATTCTATATCACTCCATCTTCAAGCAGCTGCACAGACGGACCTCTGTCTGTAGGGTTCGCTCCCGAATTGATATGATATCCATATGAGCATATAATTAAACGTATTTATTATTTATCAAGCGTAAAAACTTCAAATTTTTTTCGTCACGCTATGAACCTTACACTGTACGAGAGAAACGATTTAATAATTAATATAACTTTTTCCGGATGTACGTTGACAAAGTTTTTTTACTTTTTCCCAGAAATATTGTACACAAATTGGTAGTTAATTGCGCTATGAATTTCGTTTTCTTACAGCAATTTTTTCTAATACCTTTTAATAGCGTTTAGTTGCTTTGCTAAAGCCTTTTTTCTTTTTCAATTGAGCAAAAATATTCCTTTTCAAAATGATTTTTAAAATTTATGTGAAATTAACGTCATTATAAAAATGACAGTCTTTAAAATTAATAGTATATATAAGTAAAATAAATAATTTGTTTCGGGTGAATTATTGTAAAATTAAAACCTATTTATACATATTATTTAATTTTGTAAATAGTGCAATAACCCACATAGCACAAAACGTTGGAGAAACGTTTCTAGAAAGTTTCTAGAACGTTTCTTTGGAAACTTAGAAACGACTCTCTGAAAGTGGAAGAAACGTTTCAGAAACGTTGTAGAAACTTTGAAATGTCCGCTTTTGGTGTCTCAGAAAACGTTTTAAAAACATTTGTAAAATGTTTCTTATACGTATATGAATTATAAAGTTCCATTGGTCACGCTGCAGAAACGTTTCAGAAACGGTTCACGTGAAACCTTGAAATAAATGTGCTTAAATTATTTTAAAAAGGGTCGTGGTGCGAATTATAGGTGTTATACTATCCGGATGATACGACCCATGGGCATCGAGCTCTAAACTTTAAAATTTATTCGTCGATTTTAAAGGTTTTATTTTCAAGGTTTCACGTGAACCGTTTCTGAAACGTTTCTGCAACGTGACCAAAGAAACTTTATAATTCATATACGTATAAGAAACATTTTACAAACGTTTCTAAAACGTTCCCTGAGACACCAAAAGCGGACATTTCAAGGTTTCTACAACGTTTCTGAAACGTTACTTCCACTTTCAGAGAATCGTTTCTAAGTTTCCAAAGAATCGTTCTAGAAACGTTTCTTCAACGTTTTGTGCTATGTGGGAATTTCCCGGGATAATATCTACCATATATAATTATATATAATTATATATGATTATATATGGATATCGTCTCTATATAATTGTACATGATTATATATGATTATATATGATGATCAACCGTGAAAAATAATGCATAAACGCAAAAAATATTTATTTTATGTAATAAATTTTAACCTCTGAAGAGATTTTATTTTGTTCAAATACTAAATATTTGAACTTTCTTATATATAGTTATATATAAATCACTTTTACACAAATTGTTTTTTTAATTATATTAGGTATAATTATCAAGAATTAACCAAATATTTACTTTATAGGCTCCTTCTACAGCTCTTAGGGGGTGTGCTATGGTCGGAAAGATTCTTACCTTACCGGTTTTGGCATTTAACGAAATATATAAAGAGATTCATTTCTGGTAAAAACTCTCTGTCACCATCTCGGTAATGATGTAAACATTACGTGATCCCAGTTTCATGAAATGAAATAACGTTTTTTTAACTAAGTGCGCAAAGCATGACTTTTCGGGCTAGTTTTCTTCACACAAAGCATGGATTTCGGGCACTTTCAGCTTGCACTCCTATTAAAAGCGCCTGAGGTCTTTGGTTTACAAGAAGAAATGTGACACAAAAAATCGAGCTTTGCTTACTCAGTGAAAAAAAAATAGGATTCGATACGTTTGCGCAAAGCAGGCGCATTTGTATTGAAAATAGCTATTATAGTAAGTGTGCAATAATCTGTAATGTTTTGAAAAAGATCGAGTTTATCGTGCGCTGTTCTTGATACATGGAAGTAGAAACAGAAGAGTACTGTATATAGGGCTTGATTGTAAGGCACTGATTTTCAATAAATTTTATTCCCCTTTCTCGGCTAGTAGGGAGGTTTATTTTTTTTTAATTTGTTATTCATTTATGCTTTATGCGATGATACCTACTGATTTATAGACTTTTTCTAAAGACTTCATTTAATTCTGAAGTCTCTTTTGAAAGCTTGAAATTTGGATAACTTAGAAAAATCACGATGAGAAGTCTATATTTCTCGTGAAAACTCAATTTATTGAGTTAAACCCTTTGAGTATTGAAAATCGCAAATATGATACATAAATCAAAGATATGAAAATATACATAAAGTATAAATAATAAGAAACATAGTTTGTATTTTTAGAGCAGTGCTTATTTGGATATCGTATAGGCTTGAATAAAGTATTAAAACAGTCATCGAGACGACATATCATTCAATTGCTCGAATTCGTTACGGCTATATTTGGAAAAATACATCTGACTGAATAAAGGTACATATTAACTACTATTTTCATCCTTCATCCTTTTTCCACTACTACTATGGTATTATACATGTATGCACAGCCTGACTCACTGTTGTTTAACGAACAGGGGCATAGATAAAGTATAATTAATAGCAAATAGCAAAAGTAATAAGTAAAATTGATCAATAATCGGATCTTTCTGTACTGTTTCTACTCCCATGTGTTAAATATAAGGAAAAATCTTTTCGGTCATTTTTTTTAAAATTAACCCTTTTTTATACGCTAAATGATGGTTACAGTCTCGTACTTTTCCCTTATAATATCAATAGATGCCAGTGTCGGGATCCTCATTTAAGTATTTAGGAAGATGTAGAGAAGCAATACTGTTTAGTGTACACTCTTCTGATACGATAAGTATACAAATTTATGTTCTGCAACAATGCTATTCGATTCTAATTCACATAATTAATCGTGTTATGAATCAACGCAAGCTTGCATAATGCAAGGTAATTGATGCAGTCGGCTAAAAGAACCGCAATCTAAACTAAGGATAGTTCAAAGGAAACCTAATCTTTGCGTTTCTCGTTTTATCTCGACTAGTGAGCTTTATATCTTCTGAACCCAACACCGAATACCAAGAATTGAAACAAGATTATATTATAGATTTGACATCGGCACGCCTTGAACTTTGCAACATAAGAGCGTAAATTAATTATTTGCAAACTGATTGTCGGGTGTTGTCGTTATCCCCGTAATATTTAAATTAGTTATTTCAAGTAAGTGCCTATATTTGGTGTACTAATATTACATTTGAAAATACTGTTAAACGTACAATTTAAACTGAATTCTGCCACTCTGCAGAAAAATAAATAACTGCTACATTTTTTAGTATGACAAGTCGCTATTTAATTAAACCATATGATTGATCAATTCAAAAAAGTACATATTTATTTCTGTACACATTACATTACTCCAAAGAAGTCCCGGGTAAAAACGATTTATATATAACTATATATAATCATATATAACCCTATATAAAAACTTACATGATTATATATAGTCATGTATAATTACATGCGATTATATATGTATATTGTTTCTATTTAACTATATACGATTGCATGTATTTATATATAGATATATATGATCATACATAATTATATGCAAATATATATAATGTATATAATTTTTATATCAAAAGTTTTCAGTTTCACTTCCGCACTTTCAGACGTAGTTGTGAATAGTTATATATAATCAAATATAACTGTATAAAGTCATATATAACCATGCACGACTGTTCATAACTGTTCACAATAAGTTATGCTTTTTGAAGCACTGCGCACATTCACCGCTAGGTGGCGACCTGTTTTATGCCCCTGCAAGAGGAAAATCAGCGCTCCGGGTAAAAGTATAACCCAAATTCCTCTTGATTTAAAAATTTTTTTGAAAGTTTAAATATTAAATATTTGAAGAAAATAAAATCTTTTCAGAGGTTAAAATTTATTAAATAAAATAAATATTTTTTATAATTGAGTACGTAAAATTCGACTTGCAGATGCCTGTTAGTAGCGTGCGTAAGGAATCCATTTTTTTTACTAGTGCGTAAAGTGCTTACTTTATACACTGAGCGTGTAAAGCGTTTTACTTTACGCACTCGTGAAAAAACAAATTGGTTGCTTAACCCACACTAAAAAGGCATTTAATTTTAATATTAAAAAATATGGTTCGACACATGTGTGCGAAGCAGGTGAACCTCGCACGGATGTATTGTTACCCTCGCTTCGCTAGGGCGACAAATTGCACCCGTGCCAGAATCGCCTGCTTTAAGCACTAATATCGAAATATATTATTTTGTGTTTATGCATTATTTTTCACGGTTGAACATTATATATTATTGTGTATGGTTATTATCATATATAATCATATATCATCATGTACAATATTAGAGACAATATTCATATATAATTATGTATAGTTATATATAAGCACTTATATAAAATTATATATAATTATGCATGGTAAATTTTTCCCCGGAGTGTAACTCGAACAACATATACCAAAATGCTAACAGCAGTCTATGACCAAGTTAAGGATCCTTTAAATTTCGCTTGTGACGTTAATAAAGCTTACATAACAGCCCTCAAAACAGACAAGTATCCCATCGATGCTTTAATAGTCTGTAAAAAGTATGAACATTTACGATGTGTTTGTGTCGACGGAACAGAAGAGATATCTACGAATTTACTTACGTCAGTCAGTGTTGCGAGGCAAAACATACTGAATTTTCCAGCGGTCAATTGCAGTGGTTTTTGCGAACGAACCATGCACAAAATTATAACTTTCGCATTTGACTTAGACATGTTGTACCACTTGCAATTGTAATAAGCCTCGCACACTCGATCGCTCTGAAAATACATTGTGTTTTTTCGAAATAGTCCTATGCATGAATATTATACCGATTGATTCTGCTGGTTATGACTTTCGAACACGTGGCATAATACAAAAATCAATAAACATATTAAGGAGGAAGAATTTTTTTCTCGTTTCGGATGCAAGGGTAATTGACAATCTTTTACTTCAAATTAATTGTAGCAATTTCGTATGTCTATACAATCTATTCTTCCCTCATCAGGCTTTAACTCACAAAAGACACGCAAAATTATAATAATTGGTCAACTTGATTAACCGTGTACAATTATGATTTTGCGTGTCTTCTGAGAGTTAAAGCCTGATGAGGGCGGAATAGGTTTTAAATATACCCAAATAGGTTGCGGAGAACTTAGTTACGTGACATTCAACAAATTATTCCATAATAAAAGCCTATAAAATCGTTAGCATCCGCACCATTTTTACAATCCAGTTGTAAAGTTAAACCATTGAATATAACTACAGATTTGAATTTTGCAGACTTCATTTTGGTATAAGAATAATTGGTGGCGGTAAAAAGATCGATATATGTACATATATATTTACCTCCGTCAATAAGCTTTCACCAACCGTACAATGAGCATACATCACCACTAAGACCAGAACGATGAATGCAAACAATGAAACCAGAACGGCTCTTTCCCCCATGGCTAAACACTAATGACGCACAATATACTTATGCCATAAAACAATATTTACATTACAATTAAATTAGTAACAATAAGACTGTTACCGCCAAGATTTGATATCCAAGAATACACAGAAGAGACGTAACGCCTATGATTTGTCCGAGTAATGCAGCACTAAACGCTTCCCTCACACCTTTTCCCATTCTGCTTGCAATTGCGAACAAAGCAATGGTATTTTAGATCGATGAATGGTTCGTTTGGAAAATCGTGTTGTATGTACTTACCGTAACAGTCTAATGTGAGACTTGACGACATCGTGAACCTTTTCTGTACATTTCGATGGATCAGTGTCGATCTCCGCGATTCGCATAGCGAGAACAGCCATTTGTCCAGATATGTGGTAGACCAGAGTGACCATGATGCAGTCGGCTGCGCTCTGACCAAAGCCGCTGATGAAGACGAACGGCAACTGAGAGCCATAGGTCCAGAAGTACGTCGATGCGTCTTTCAATTCGTAAAGCGTGTAAAAACGATATGGCAGCATGAAGATGAAACTTGAGTTTTGCCCGTTGGATTCGGCGAACTCTGCAACTACATTTTTTTTATGTTGCTAAGGTAGTTGAATTTTCTTGTATAGATAAAAGTGACCAAAAAATATATTTAAGAACAGAAAATATGTAATTGAGGACCTGTGAGTTCGGTATTTATCATATCTCGGTCATTGGTATATTCAGATGCTGTAATTCCGATGCTGTTATAACATGTATCATCTTTTTGAATGTATTTAGTTTGAACTATATTATATTTTTGGCTTTTGATAAGCGATTGCCAATGTTGAACTGGTCCTATCAACAAATTATCTTTGACTACCAATTATAAAATCAGGAATATCTGAATCACATATATTTTACCAATGATTAAGTAATTTTAGGTAGCCTGAGCCCAGTAGTCATTCCGCACTTACTACAAAGTCTACTACTATTAATAATATTAGAGAATAGTTAAATTTTACAAAGAATTATTATTACAATGTTTCTTATATAATTCCTTATTTAAAATACATAAAAAAATGCATTTATACATAAAAAATAAAAATAAATCACTCTTTTCTGGATTATGATGGATGAGTCGTTGAGTGATCCGATGTTAAACACGAATAAAAAAGTCGATTTAACTTACGCTCTTTCATTTGCCCCAAAATTGGCTTCACATAGTAAGAGGTGGCAGTGAGGGCAGTGTTGGTAATCAGAAGTTTCATAAAGTTTCGGGATTTAGCGTGATAAGCGACGAAGGTCTTTATCTCATCGTCGGTGTAATTCTTGGCGTCGAAGTCCTTATTGGCTTCTTTGACGAGTTCGCCAAGCTCGCGATTGTACACCCGCAGCATCAGTACTCTTATGAAGATCGGCGTGAAAGCCATATTCTCCGTCAGATTTAAGAGGACGTGTTCGAGATTGTCGATGAAGAGGAACAGATCGAGATACTCGAGGACCATCTGGTAGGAGAAGTAGCTGAAATTGAGGAAGAAACGAAAGTTGCTGAGACTCGCAGGCCAGAGACCCAAAGTTGTCATGATCAGTTCGTTCCATCGAAACACTCTCGAACTGTCGTCGAGATCCGCTTGGCCCTGAATCTGTTTTATTCCTTTTTTTGTTACATACATACTTTGTATATCTCCTAAGTTCTACGTATAATATTTCTACGAATTCTATTACGATAAGATATTAAAAAAAGATGTACTTTTAGTGCTATACCAGCCATTACTCAATGACGAATGTGGATGATGCCGAATCTGAAGCACTGCACAAAGTTTTGCAACAAAGTATTTGTTCGATTAAAAGTGCAATTATACGTATATACGTATTTTCATGAGTCGTGTAAAAGTTGTGCCGTATCGTTCGGTGGAAAGTTTGAGCTTCCTCGCATCCTACATCGATCTTTACACAGTCATTATATCTTTATACAGGGTAGTGCAATTTAAGTTACATAGTACATACATGGCAATTAATTCAATTTCGCAGAAATTCTATTTAGATTTTATATACTCCGGGACTTTTCTTTCTGTTTCCCTTGCTCGGGGAATATCTCGAGCGCGGATCCGCAATTACTCAATTATCCAGCTCTTAAAACTTCGTGAACACGAAACTTGATGGAATAGAATAATTTGACTCGATTACACATAATTGTTCCGAACGCCGTTTTTGTCGAAACGGTTTTAGTTTCTCATAGTCCTCGTGAAGGTGAAAATAAGAATGAGCGTCGGGAGGATTTTGGATAGTTTATTTACGAGTGCTTGATTTTGTAAAATTGATTTTATAATTGCGTAAGAAGAGGAAAAGAGTAAGAGCTTGTAAAATAAACATTTAAATAAAAGATTTATTTCTGAATTCAATTATTCAATATCATTTTTTTTTATTCAAAATTATATCGATAGGGATTGGTTCAATTAAAATCGGGCTTGTCACAATGGTATAAGATAATTTTTAAATTAATAAATGCTTTACTTCTCAGTTTTTTAACTTGTCAGAAAACGCTTTAATAGCCTCCAATGAGAAGTCCATGGATGAAAAGTCAATACAAACAAAACCTTATACACTTCAAAGGAATTTAAATTTTTGCATAATAGATGTTCGGTTTGAACATCTGCTACCTTGGGCTTTAAGATCTTGAATAAGTAGTATAGTAGAAATCGTGTACTTTATTAATTATACATTTTGATATGGGTGCGGAAGGTGATTATTTAGCTCACATGAAGTTTTTCGCACGAGCGAACCGAGTGAGAAAGTCACGTGAGCTTTCGCACCATTTTCGCACCGTATTTTATACCACCAACCAAGTAAGCCACAGAATCATATATTGAAGTTTTGATTTTGAGGTCGGAGCGATATTAAAATCGGTAAAAAAAAATCTGTTAATGGAATATATCACATTCGTCGTGTTTCTGTCTATGGTTTTTCAATAATGCCGGAAATCGACTAACCACTTATTTTTATACGCGAGCCCATAAATTCAACTTCTTGAATGTTGCCGAAGCAAAAACTGGATTTCAATTTAATCCCCCCTGCGATAGCGGAGAAACCATCCGAATGACTAATATGTGCACTCGGCGATGCAATTTTTTCCCCACGTCCTTTCTTGATATTGTTTTTTTTTATTATCGTCTTTCCCGCGTTCTCTCTTTCGGCCCACGCAGTTTTTATAAAAAAGTGATTCTTTTGTTGAAACTGGTAATAAGTACACTCGAACCGAAGAATAGTATTATAATAATATATTGTAAGATAAATCAAGTAGCAGGACGAGAACAAAAATGTATACCGCTTTTAAAAATTAATAAAACTTTTAGTATATAAGAATAGCTATAATATTACCAAATGATCTCAATGTATTAGAGGTTAATGAGAAATCTATGGAAAATAAGTTGAAAAATTGGATTAAAGATTATATATATAATATGTATAATAAAAAGGGAGTTATTAAATTTTTGAAATTTTGTTTTGATTGGGCATGATTTGATTCTCAAGTATAACAAAAATAGTGTTACTGTTCTTATTGTTAAACAGTATTAAATTGAATAATGAAATATTTTATACCGTGTATTAGTTTTAGTTCGTAAGTTTTTAGTATTAGTATATATATCAGGTCAGCAAACAGGAAATAATATTTTCCTCTGCGGTATTGCAGTGCATACAATGTACAATCATTATGTAGTATTATTTAGTTGAATGTATAAATAAATGTATAAAGTAATTAGCGTGGCGCCTCAATTTTTCCAAGTTTTTAATTAAAGAAAAAGGCATGCAAGGTGAGCATGCCGCGACATTAATAACCCTATCATCACGAAAGAATAATAATTACTTCCCTTCTTGTATTAAAAGTGCTACAACAGCAGCTCTTACAATAACAATTTTCACGCGAACCAATTCACTCGTCCCGCATACATACGAACCATATGTATTTCGGAAAAAAAAATCATTCTTTCACAACGAAAACCCTCCCGATACAAAGTAGATATATAATTCGACACTGTAGCACGGCTCGATCAAATTTAAAAGCCTCGTTACGTTATAACCTCTTTGCACGTGTCCCCGCGAGGCACAGACACGTGCATATTACAAGCTCGTCTCGCGAGAGAAGGTTTCAATATGTATAAATCCTCTCTCTCTCTCTCTCTCTCTCTCTCTCTCTCTCTCTCTCTGGGCTGATGTGCTCGGGGCAGCAGCAGCAGCAGCAGCGTCGGTACGCAAGATATCTGCAGGTTTATGCTAATAACAGCATATGGCAAGGCGAACAGTGGGCACGAGAGAGAAGAGAGAGAGAGAGAGATAGAGAGCGAGAGCGAGAGCGATCGCAACAAGAGAGAAGCCAGTTCGCGATAGACCCCGGTGTACCGCGCTTGCATTGTGCTGCACTGTACCAGAGCACGGGAGTAGAGAAAAAAGGCCGCCGTCGCCTTCGTCGCGCGCGGTTCCGAGAGACTCGGCAGTTTGTGCCGTCTCGCGATTCTCCGATATTATTCCCTTTTTTTTTAGTTTTCTCCGAATCTTCGCTCCGCGTCTACGTGTAAATAAATACTCTGCTTTATTATTTCGAACGTCGTTGTGATAACGTGTGTGTGTGTGTGTGTGTGTGAGTGTGTGTGTGTGCTTACGAATCGACGGTTGCCGGGCAATATTATTGATAATCTTGTCAGTTTCGGGAGTCGGGTGCTACGTGCCAGCGTTCGAATTTGAAATTTCGAATACTCGAATCGCCGGTCGCTGTTCGGTGCCGAGTTTTCGCGTGCACTTTTTTTTCGCCTATAATACACATGCCATCGGCGAGATCTGGTAAGCTCAAGGGAATGATCCCATCGTCGGAAATAAAGTGATTTTTCTTACATCAAAACGAAGTATATATAGACGGTATATATCGGTTTGTAAGCCGCGGACACGTAGCATGGACGAAGGCGAAAAGAAGAGAGAAAAAAATCCCAGACAAGGCGCAAGCCGATTATCTGTCATCACTTTCGCGTAAGTTCGAGAAACGATTCAGAAACATCAACTGTATACTTTGTGTATACGTTTCTGAATACGATTACACTCTTCTGCGGGTTCCGAGAGAGAAAGAGAGAGAGAGCGAGCGACTGCTCGTAATTTTTTTTTTCTGATACAGAGCACGTCCTGTCTTAACCGAGAGAGATTTCGGAGCAAAATTCATTATATACATTTTTTTTGCATTATAGCCCTGAAAAATGATGAAAAAATCGCTGAAACTATAATGAGCTAACGCAAATATTAACACCTTGGCTAAATTAAAATTCGCGGTGATGATTGGAATTTGATATCTTCCAATAAAGATGATGTATTACCATTATAATATTGCACGTATACGCGTGTAAAGTTCAAGATGCCGTTACATTACTATCACTCTCTAACATTCGGGCCAACTCGACACAAAGGCAATGACAAACCTGTTTCAGATATAATATATCACTAAATAGACTATACACGCGCCGAATGCAAGGAACCTACTTTTACTCCTGTCCATGGTTCGCAAGTTTTCTTAGTTAATATTTATTTAGATTGCGCGCACAAGTGCCGATGCAGGTAACTGTATTATATACAGCTGCACCGCGAATATATGTACGGGACTTGACTAGTGCCCATTATTATCTTTCCATCGCAACGGAAAACCCACGAAGACGAACGTTGATTTTCGGTGTGATGTACTTCCGTTCCGATGGAAAGACCGGTGGTCGAGTATATTATATCGGTGCTGTATTATACGAGTGTGCGAACCCTGCGGATTAATCCGGGACGTGGCGGTGATGCTATGATAAAAGAGCAAAAGGTTGGATGCAGCTCGTATAATTCAGAGGCGGATTTACAATATTTTCTATTGAGTATAAGTCATTGATCGCTGCCGTCTTGTCGTATCTATACTGCAATAATTACATATAAAAATGTGTTAAATGCAGTCTAGATGCACACACATAGTTAAGATTTATACGTCGATAGCGCATATTCGGCGCGAAGCAGTCCGGCCGCTACTGCCTTGACACACCATTTTTCTTAGGAGATTCTCATATCATATCTATGTTGTGACATTGTTGATATCATCGTGCTAAATCCACTTCTGGTATACTTAATCTTTTCGTTACCTATTAAAAAGTAACTAAATTCGCGTTTAAAGCTCGACTGCGCTCTGCAGAAATTGTTGAATTTGAAAATAAAAATTATTTCTAGAGATGATTGGTATAATTAACCAAGGATGTAAGGTTTTTTTCTTTAAATATTTAACCGTATCAATTATCTTTATAATAAAGTAAAATATTTGATACGAAAATAATCCTTATAAGTAAAAATAATCAGTGTAGAACTATTCGTGTCACTACTGGATCTAACCGATGAACCTGTTCAATTCAAAGCTTGGTATTTTCAATGTAACTGTACGTAGACAAGAGAAAAGAATATTGCTTACAAGTGCATAGTTCTGGGAAAAAACAGCAAACCGCATCGATTTGTTTTAGTAAACATCTTTTGCCTGAATAATACTTGCTATACAAGAAATTCCATGGAAAACGTGTGTAAATCATTTTAATCTTCCATGGAGTTTTGAGAGAAAGCGCACTCTTGAAAGTTTTCTCTGTATAATTTTTCTCTTTGTTTGCAATTGAATCGATTGTTATTTTCAGTTTATAATATGCCGTAGATTATTGTATAAATTTTGAAGCAAGACCATTAAGCTTAGTTTAGGTGAATTTTAGTACACAACAAAATGCATTATTATTAAAACTACGTGCATTATATTACTATGATGATCGATATATTCATATATCTATATACACGACACGTGTGCGAGGAGCGAAAAAAAGTTAAAAAATAGTATAACTTTATTTTACTTATAGCTCGGTGATTTATTCAATTTGATTTTAAAGCGTTAAAGGAATACTTAATGAGTAGGAGGAGTTTTCAAACCAAAACCTGATATTTTTTTAAGATTATTTCGAAATCTCATCTCTAATTCTAAAACACTGGGTTTAACCGCAACCTCCTTCTAGTTAATATAATAATATCGTAGTCTAAAAAGAATAATTTCTTGCAAAAAATAGATCGTATAAAAAAGATCCAATTCTTGTTTTATACCCCACTCGAGCGAGTACAACATAACACAGCACAGCTTTCAAACGCTTAATATTGTTTCTTTCCAGATGGCTCTTTAAGACATTCGCCGCTGGTTTTCGGCGTGAATTAGATCTATCGGATCTTTATTATCCATTAGACGAGCATTCGAGTCACAATGTCGGCGAGCGAATGTCCGCCGAGTGGAAGAGGGAACAGGATAGATGCAATGACTCGAGGAATGAGAAAAGCTCGCCTAAATTAATGAGGGTTCTCTTTCGATGTTTCGGCAGGGATATAATGATGGCTGGTCTGGTTCAAGCATTTTTAGAATTTTTCATAAGGTACCAATGCGGCTGGCGATGCTGGCGATGCTGTTGACGATACGAAACTGCACGCGTTGCAAAATAAGCCCAATAAAAATTATTATACACTTTATGCATGTTTATACACGTAATTAACGGAGTAAGTGAAACGGAAAGATACCGCATATCTAATGTTTATAAATCGCAAATCAAATGGGTGAAATATAAATATTATTATGTTACAATGATTTGTGAATCAATAAAATTTTGGACAGGCTTCTGAAATCTTAATAAATGCAGTCAGGGTTATGAAATGTTTAATGTGTAGAGGACGGTTACGGCGAGTGTGGACCAATAAATTTTAATATGAGAATCCATTGTCGACCTGCGTCAGCCTGCAGTGGAATGGATTTTTTTTTCTTTTTCTTTTGGACAACTCGTTAAGGCTAATATATCCGTAAAATTATTTGACTCGTAAAGTTTAAGACTGTTTCTTCTTTTTCTGTGACTGCCTTATTGATACTTTGGTTTTTAGTCGAGTTAAACAATTGTAAAAAATTCGGAATAACTTTATCATACAAAATTGCAAATATAAAGTGCTTTATTATTACTTGCCTTGAAACTGACTTCAAAAAAGTATTCGAAATTCTGACATATATATATATAATTGATTAGGTAAATTAATGGTGGAATTTTGGGAAATAAATGAAAAATTTAAATAAACCAGCACAGATTCCAAACTTCCAATTCACGTTTTCTCTTCTTTCATGATAAATCATCAACTTATTTTGTTTGTAGCAGTATCATATTATGCAGATGCTCACTATCGGGACTTTATTCTCAATTCGTAAGTAGGCACACGTTTCATACATCCTTTTACAATTGGTCGCAAATGTGCCATTATCAAGTAGCATAAAAATCATCGCTTAGAAAGTTACATTTCAATTTATGACCTTGCCATTCACCAGCACAGCAAACGCGCTCGAACAGTAGCTTCAATTCATTATTAAGGCCGCGATGTAACAGCCGCGCGCGCGCACGCGCTCACAACTCCGAATTGAAAATTTCCCTCGAAAAGCGACCCATAAATATTCAAACACCTCGTAAAGTTTTCCCAATTGCGCGCCAAAAAAAAAAAGAAAGAAAAAGGAAATGGTCATGATTATAAGCGGTACAATGCGCTAGCGAGCAAACGCGTGCAGTTTTGTTCGCCACTTCGTATATAGCCGCGCTTGACAAAAGACTCAGAGAGCCAGAAGCGCTTGCGCTTGTGCATATAATGATGATTCGACGAGATATCTTAAGAGATCCATATTCTACAGATTATCTAGGCCGTACATTTTATTGCAATTGTTGCACTACTCGAGCGACAGATCAGACATGGCCAAGATTGAAGCGTACGGCTGGGCAGCTGGACTGGTGCTCGGTGTTTTCATTGACTGCGTCACGTGTCACATATGCGTCCAAAATCTAATGCACACCGGAATGAAGATACGAGTCGCTTGCTGCTCGCTTTTGTACAGAAAGATACTCAGTGTGCCTATTACTTTTACAGAGAGGGAGACTAGCGTTGGCCAGGTTAATTACCCCTTTTATCCTTTTTCTTTCTCCTGATCTTTTTTTATTTTGACGGCTGTTCGGGCCGTTCGGCTAAAAAGGATTTTATATATATGTCTGACCTATATGATATGTGCAGCTTTGATGTTTCAAGCCGATAGTTTTGAGTGGAAATTGTCCAAGAGACTGGCTAATAAACGACTGGGCTTCTCTTTGATGCTATTTATTACGCGATTAGATCAATAATAGCTGAGACGAGAAGAACCAAACGTTTCTTTTCATCCTCTATGTTATAACGCAAACATAAATTTTATATCAACATTATAAATTCCACTGTCTTTGTTTAATAGTTTATATATCTCGGCCAATGGACAATTAACTCCATAAATTCTTTTTAGTCGGGGCTTAAAACAAAACATTAATTGCCACTTGTTCGACGACTGTGCGATGTATAAAAAAAAAAAAAAAAAAAAAATTCTAGGTGTTAAATCTATTGAGCAACGACGTGAGCAGACTGGACCACGCGGTATTTTACATGCATTACATTTGGATGGGACCGCTCCAAGCCTTACTAGTCTTTTACTTTTTATACAGGGAGGTAGACCTGGTCGCCTGTAGCGGGATTTTTCTCCAGCTACTCTTCATACCGATACTCGGTAAGTGGCATGCTGCCTTATGCACAATTACACAGAGGAAACTAAATGGCTAAATTATTATGAGCGTTTATATTTTATCTAATCGCACTTTAATTTTCGAACGGCTATATATGCACCACTTGACCCGCACGCGCACGACGTCTGATACCTACTCTCTCACTGCCTGCAGTGCGTAAAAAACGAGGATATCTGTTTGTTTGTTTGTTTGTATGCGTGTGTGTGTCTTATGTATGCACTATTTTTTTTCTCTCTGTGTACTCTAATGCGAGAATTCAAGTATAAACAGCGTCACAATGTAATTAGAGAAAAATCGCAATGACGCGAGAATTTAGGACTTTTTGGAAGATTAACGAATCGCCTGACTAGTAAATACACGGCCAGAACTGACGAGAGGCTCAGATTGACCAATGAAATTATCAAGGGTATAAGGGCCATCAAGATGTACGCCTGGGAGGATCCCTTCTCGGTGCTCGTCGATCAGGCACGGAAGTATGCACCCATGCTTCTTTTCTTTTTCCTTACCGTCTTGAGTTTAGATTCAAAATCTGCCTTATATCACGTGTATCCTGAAGCTTAGAAGAGCAATTTTTATTAATACTAATGTTTTTAGCCACGATTTATCTAAATTATTTGCGAACCCAAAAAATGATGTTTTTCTTTTAGTTATTTAGATTTCATTTTCTT
Source organism: Megastigmus stigmatizans (assembly GCA_900490015.1). Lineage (NCBI taxonomy): Eukaryota > Metazoa > Arthropoda > Insecta > Hymenoptera > Megastigmidae > Megastigmus > Megastigmus stigmatizans. The sequence continues at coordinate 18,443 of UELV01094557.1, read as the reverse complement.
AAAAAGAACTATATTTTGTTTTAAAAAAATCATATTGCGATTTTGTACTTTTATATATAGTTTCAACATGTTTTAATTTTACATTTTAGTCGAGTACAATTTTATCCAATAATGAAATAACAATAGAGTTCATCAAATGGAATCAAATTATGCATTCTCTAAAATGATTCAGATAGATTGAAATTACAATGCACAATGAGTTGATTAAATTACGTTGAATATACCGTTTTCTTCATAAATCAACATTTTGTGCTCAAGGCAGATATTGCACATCTGACTGTCGGCCTAAAAAAAGAATTATACGAGGCCGTATGATTTGGTATTGCTTTCAGAAAGGAGGTGCGAATCGTGAAGCAGGACTCCATAATGACGGACATGAGCTTGGCCTCAGAATTTTATATTCCTCGACTTTGCATTTTCATAACACTACTGGCTTACGTCCTATTGGATAACAACATTAGCGCCGAGAAGGTTTACGTTGTCACGGCGCTTTATGACGTCCTGAGAATGAGCATGTACACGTTATTTCCTATGTGTACGTACATCCTTCGAATAAAATATTTAATAAAATAAGCGTTTGTCGATGTTAACGCGATACAAACGTTCTTTTGCAGGTCTGCACGACGTAGCCGAAGCCCTCGTATCCGTTCAAAGGCTACAGAAATTCATGACGATCGAGGAAATACCTTGTTTGACAGCCAATTTGAATCACGTGGATAAAGGCGAGCTGAACAATCCGGAGGAGCCGATGGTGATCTTGAAAAACCTGACCGCCCAGTGGACGCCCAAGATGAAGGTCTTGAAAAGCGTCAATCTGACGATACAGCCAAAAACATTGACCGCCATAGTCGGTCAAGTTGGCTCGGGCAAAACGAGTCTACTCCACGCGATTCTTCACGAGCTACCCTACACCGTTGGCGAATCCGATATTCGGGGCTCGGTCTCCTACTCGCCCCAAGAGCCTTGGATCTTCGCATCGAGCGTGAGGCAAAATATTCTATTCGGTCGTCCGCTGGAGCAGTCGCGCTACGAGCGTGTGATCGACGTTTGCCAGCTGAGGCGAGACCTCGACATCTTTCCGCACGGCGACGCTACTATGGTCGGTGAAAAGGGAATAAACTTGAGTGGTGGACAATGCGCTCGATTGAATCTAGCGCGGGCAATTTATCGCGACACTGACATATATCTACTCGACGATCCACTTTCGGCGGTAGACGCCGTAGTAGGCAGGAAAATTTTCCGCGAATGCATCGAGGCGTACTTGAAGGACAAGACTGTGATATTGGTGACGCATCAGTTTCAGTATTTGGAGGAGGTCGACCGGGTCGTGGTGTTGAGCGACGGCTGTATCGAGGCCATGGGAAGTCTCGCCGAGCTGCAGAACACGGGCATCAATCTCGTCCAGGTGATGCAGTTGGGCAACGAGTTCGACGAGGTCAAGGACTCGCACAAGTTCCAAGCCAAGGCTGCTGCTGCTTCAGCTTCCGGATCGGTTGAGGATGTGCGCGACAGGATCGCGACCGAGTGCGACGAGGAGGAGAAAGTCGTGGAGAAAAAAGTCGGCGGCAGCATATCCGCGAAAACTTACGTGTCCTACTTTTTAGCCAGCAAAAATCTCCCATTAGTCGTGCTGGTAATATTCACGAGTTTCCTGCACCAATTGGCAGCCAGCGGAGGTGATTATTTCCTGGCCTACTGGGTGAACGCCGAGGAGAACGTGACGCTGCCGAGGAATGGGACCAGTTGCGACGAGCACGTCTGCACGAATCGAGAATGGTATATTTACCTATACGGCGGCATCACCGTTGCCACTATAGTCTTGTGTTTGCTGCAGTCCTGGACTTTCTTCGAGATGAGCATGAGAATAGCCAACAATCTGCACGCCAACATGTTCACCAGCGTAATCAGAGCGACCATTGACTTTTTCGGCACCAATCCACTCGGACGCATCATGAACAGGTATAATGGGAAATTCTTTTAATTCCAATTCCAACCCTATTGTACATTTATTACGTATTCGGTTTATTAAAGAGTTAACAACAAGTCTTTATCCAGGTTTTCTAAAGACATGAGCATAGTGGATACTGAAGTTTCACGAGCCATGATTGACGTTATTCAAAATGCTATACACATAATTGCGACCTTTGCCGTGGTGACCAGCGTCAATCCTTGGCTCATCATTCCAGCAGCTTTCGTTGCTTTTTTCTTCTACCTGTTTTCCTTATTCTTCATCAAGACCAGCCGGAGCATTAAGCGTTTAGAAGCCATAAGCAAGTCATCGTTATTTCAAATATTTTCATTCAAAAATATAATTTTCATTTCTAAATTCTGTGTAATCCCTTGTTTACAGCAAGGTCACCAGTTTTCAGTCACGTGAGCGATAGTCTCCAAGGTTTAACGACGATACGAGCATTGCGCGCTAAAGAGATCTTGATCGATGAATTCGACGATCATCAGGATCTTCACTCGTCTGCTTGGTTCATATTTTTTTCAGGTTCAAGAGGACTCGGAATGTATTTGGATCTTTTTTGTGCTTTATTCCTAGCGTGTGTTCTCTTCACTCTAATGGCATTCGAAAGAAAGACTTTGGCAGGTGATATAGGACTCGCCATAACCCAGTGCATGCTATTGATAAACACGCTTCAATGGGGTGTGAGGCAATTCGCCGAGCTAGAAAATCAAATGACATCCGTTGAGCGAGTCTTGGAGTATTCGAAATTACCTGGGGAATCCTACAATGTGGATAAATCCACGAAAAAGCAAAATAATGCACTGACTGAAGTATCGGAGATGAGTCCATTGACGTATAACAAGCTCGACGTGCAAGCGCCACGTTTCTATCCGAAGGAAGGCAAGATTGAATTTAGAAACGTTTATCTGAGATACGAACAGGCAGGACCTGCGGTATTGAAGAATCTGAACTTTTTGATAAAGCCACGAGAAAAGATTGGGATCGTTGGTAGAACCGGAGCTGGAAAGTCTTCCCTTATTAATTCATTGTTTCGCTTAGCTTATATCGAAGGGGAAATATTGATTGACGATTTGCCGACGACTGGACCCAGTTTACACGAATTACGATCCCAGGTAAAACATTTTCTTTCGTTACTTTATTTTGTCTACTTCTTATCGAAGTCATACATTTATTGAGTTTCATAAATGTTTTAAATAATTTTACCGATTAAAATTATTTAATATCATTTATTATACTTATATGGTAGAACTTAAATAATTTTTACTAAAATTAAAATATATTAGGTAGCAGAGAGATTTTCAAGAGCGTAATTCTGAAAATTAAAAATTTTACTCAATTCGGGTTTAACATGATTTTTTTAAAGCGCACCTTTTAATGGATCACTGGATAACTTTCTTTGTGAACTTTTGGAATTTTTGACGAATCTTTAAAATTAAAAAAAATGCAGACGATTGAACATTCGTGTGACGTCACACCGTACATGCGGCATCCTTTGAAGGTGACTACGGTTTGACGTCAGCAAATTTATATTTTTATATTTTTCAATATTTCATAAAGGTTTGCCTGTTAATTTGGATTGTTCATCCGACGATTGGAGACCACCCAGGAAAAAAGTTTATGTTGTATCCGAATCAAATCTAGTCCAGTAAACTATTAACTCGTCCTTAATTAAACTTTATAATATAACCGTAACATTACGCAAAAGCTCAAATAATAAAAGTATACATTCGCGAGAATTTCATTTCACAAGCTCGCACGTGCCCGATGACCTTTTGCAATTACGAATCGCGAGCCGTCCACACTCAAAAAGGCCACGTCCAAGTCCATAAAAATCATACAAGCCATCACCGCTTATACTCATACTTACCTCTAGTCTAATAACATGTGATCAAATACAATTTGGCGTGTTTTACGGTGCGCGCGAAGATCAGCATCATACCGCAAGAGCCGATCCTCTTCACGGGCAGCCTACGCAAGAATCTCGATCCGTTCAGCGAGTACACGGACACGGACATGTGGCAGGCCCTCGACGACGTGGGCATGAAGCGCAGTCTCGACATGAGTGTGGGCCTCGAGACCAGAGTCGCCGAGGGTGGCTCCAACTTCAGTGTGGGCCAGCGGCAGTTGTTCTGTCTGGCGCGCGCCATCGCCCGAAAGAACAGGATTCTCGTGTTGGACGAAGCCACTGCCAATGTCGATCCTTGCACCGATGATCTTATACAGAAGACCGTTAAGAGGAAGTTCGAGGGCTGCACGATATTGACGATTGCCCACAGGCTGCATACGGTTATCGATAGCGATAGGATTATGGTCATGGATTCGGGTGCTATTGCGGTGAGAGATGATTAATAGATTGTTATTTATAAACGATTGAGTGGCATAAAGTGCTAGAACCAAAATAGGATAGAAAATTATGTTAAAGTAACGTTTTGTGGTTTATAACTAGGAATTTGACCATCCGTACATTTTGCTGACTGAAAAGAAAGGACTTTTATACGACATTGTTCAGCAAACCGGTATTGGCTCAGCACAGCTTCTCCTAAAAATTGCAAAACTAGTAAGTAACGGAAGCGATTCCGCTACGGAATTTCTTATACAATATATGCTGTTGCACCGATTACCCATAAAATATCTTTATTTTAGAACTTCGAAAAGGAAATGAAGAAAACTTAAGACTACATTCCATTTTTATCCAACCTAAGGAATGAAATTGAAGGACTGTTAATAAAAAATTGAATATTTTTATTAATACAAAATAAATACTTCATTCGAAGTATCACAAATATTTTTTATATCTACATTGTTTGTTATTGACTCTTCTCGATTTTATTCTTGAAATGTATACGAAATGCTGCCAAATTGAATAAACTGATATATTTTAAATTTTTACAAATATAATGCGTAATTATTTTACATTCCACAATTACATTAACCCTTATAAAACTTCTAAGCCTTAAGCTGGATTCTAAGTAAATAGTAAATACTTTTACTGGATATTCCAAATAAATATAATAAGTATAATACTTACTGGATAAACAATTGAAATAAAATGGGAATAGGAAATTTTTAATAGTAATAATTTTTAAGCTTTTTATTGTTTAAGAAACATTTATTTTGTAAAAATATTCTCATAACATATTTAATATTTTTAAACTCGTTGAAACAGTCATTTTATACATATATGCTCGTTAATTTTATTCCATTTAAGAAAAATATAGGAACAAATTTCTGGGTTAGCAACAAAAGGGCTAAAATTCCATCGTAAAAGGTCCAATCCATACACTTATTCAGAAAGTATATGGTATACCTTTTATTACAGTATCGCGAAATTCTTTATCTTCTCTCGTAATACCGTTGAAAGAATCAATATGTTTCTTAAGCACTAAAATATTTTTACGATTTTGTAGTTAACTAAAAACTGTCGGTTTTCGCCGTTTTCCTTTTGATGCTCGATGAACATGTATTAGACACTTAAAAACCAAGTTACACACATTTACAACTGCTAGTTTCTACTTCATTAAAAATAGCGAATGACTTATAATAATAATCTCGTCCATACGCAATGTTTTTGAATTTCGTTTTTATAAAAAAATCTTTTAAAAATATCTTATCATCGTGAGTTCTAAAAAATCATTTTTGTAAATCTTAAAATTACAAAAAACTTTAAAATACAATTTAAAGAATTCTTTCAGACATTTTTCTATTTTGGTACGTATAATATTTTCCTGTAACTGTAATCTATACTGTCCAGACTTTTGATTGTTTCATAATAGTAGAATTAAAATATTAGTAAATTATGTACATTATCATTTTTAAAGTCAGTGACTATAAAAATTTACTTTAACACATGATGCTTATTTTATTTGGTGCAAGTGAATCATTTGTATCATAATAAGATTATATCTTGAGCTCAGAGTTTTATTAATTCGACATATCAAAGCAATTTTTAGAGAAGTGAAATAGAAATTTGCAAATATTAATTTGAAATTTAGTTCTTATTATTAACAATTCCCTATTACGTTTTTCAATATAATTAAAAAACATATTTCTAATATTTATACTTAAAGATACTTTTATTGCTATTGAGGTAAAATTAATCAATGATTTTCCTCATTTAAAGCTTATAAAATATTATTATATCTTGCTACACTGTCGATGAGCGATTTATACTAAAAACAGATGTTTGCTTTTAATACTCATAAATCTAAGTTATAAGAAAATAAATCTATCAATGAAGAAGTGGATCTTTTGTCACAAAACAAAATTAAAGAATCTCCATTACTAAACTTAAAATCAGTGGAATCTAGACAAAGTTTTAAAATGGAAATTCAATATTTAGGAAAGAATTTTGCTGTACGTAACATAGGCAGTATACTTATTGTTACATTCTCTATTACATCTATTAGCTGGAGAAAAATCCACTATTTCATAGACATACTTTTCTATAAACTAATGATGATTAAATCGATAATAGCTTTTGTAAAAAAGAAAAACATTGAGTACATAATTTGAGTACATCGTTTAAGTATTCGTTTTGGCATGAACTCTATAATACGTAAATAAAAAATAAGCATATGTATGAAATTTGCTACAGACGTATTTGAGTACCTACGTACCTATGCATAGGAAGTGAACTGTAAAAAACTATTTGCTGTAAAAGTATATGTATATATCGAAAATATGAACATTATAATTTATAAATCACCAGTGACTCATATCACATTAAATCATTTAATTTTGTTATACGATGAATAATGTATGCAAATAACAAGAAAACGGCTATGGACTATAAGTGTGCGGATTGCATATGCTATATTAAATTTGTTTCACAGAGGCTCAAGTTTATATAAAATATTACTAATAACGTTAAGATAATTATAACTATGTATAAAAAATGTTAATCCCGACTTGTATAAACGATCAATATTCGTTTTTTCGAAGTAATAAACTGAAAAATGCAGATTCAAATACGCATTTATAAGTCTTTGTGGGCCAGAGTTTGGACTTGCGTGTTGATTTAAAGGTATCAATAAAAATCGTACCGTAGCGGGACGTAAACATTTACGATGTTCCTGGGGAACAAGTATAGTAAATCACTTAAGTTATTTCTGTTCAAGATTTATATAACAATCGCAGCGGGTGTTCAATTTCAAAATTTGTCAAGACTTTTGTAATATTCATAAAGATAATTATATCAGTCTAAAAACTGGTACATTGCTTTTTTCGTATTTCGCATCTTCCTTAACTTCAGAAACCATAGCTTTTAGAATCAACATTTAGAACATTTTGGTGTAGGGTAATCATCTCTATTAGCGAGATTTTTACTTTTAAAAATTAAGTAGCCATATGGATTCATTTTTGATTGCAAAATTTTATAACATCAATAAATCATAACATATCGAATACTTTTTTGACGAAAACAGGGCAAAATATGTCCGTATTATTTCACTTCTACAGGCGATTTAGTCTAGCCGCCTTTAACATTTTTTATTTATTTTGAAATATTCTGGTCACTTTACGTCCGTAATGGGTATGTGAAATGAGACCCATCTTTGTGCTTCAAAATACAATAATGTTTCTTTTTGTAAAAATAATGTATAATGCAATAGTTAGCGGGTGTGTCTTGAATAGATCAAAAAGCGTAACATTTTGCGTAAGTCCATACGTTAGTTATTGATATTTATTATATTAACAAATTTTAAATTATTTTAATGTAGAAAGTGCAATAATACGAACGGATTCACCAATACGATCGGTTACCCTATATGTGTATGCACGTATACTCACATGTATAAAATAAAATAAAATTTCGTTACTTCAAATTGTCTTTGAGAACTATATATATATATGTGTGTGTGTGTATAATAAAATTTGTACAATACGTTTTCATAGGCCATGGAAAACGTTCAATAAAAAAATAAAGCACATACAAATATACACCATATCTCTCTCGTGGTTCATTTGAAGTTCAATCCAACTTTCACGTTTCTTCATTGTCATCGTCAAGTGCGCACTTTGAATCGCAACGAAAATTGGATTGGATCGTTTGATTAATTAAATGAACGGCAGTTCTGTCCTATATATAAATATCTATACATCTGAGCTTGAAATGTCGTTTGATTTTTTCTGCATTGCCCCCCTCCCCCTCTCAAAAGTCTTCATTTGTCGAGTTTGATGATAAAACCTTCACCGGGAGGAATAGTCAATTCCTTGAAATATATATCTCGATTCAGTTTATGTTCCGGTCCAACGATCACATGACCTCCATAATAGAGCGACGACAGATCTTTCGTTTGAGTGTGCGTACCGAGATTCGCCACATACACGTAGGTATTCCTTCGTGGATACCATCTTTCTACCACAATCATCTCATCTACAGTATATCTGTAAAATAGCGAGGTGTTTTTCATCGGGATTGCTTTAAATTAGGATATAATATATCGATTACCGATTTCACGAAACGCTACTCACCGAACATCCCCATTTGCTGCTGGTTCCTTATTTTTAATCACGGTCTTTACGTATATAGGTGTTGACTCCGATCGCACTTTGGATATCGCAGGTAAGAGGCCAGTTAAATTGGTTGCTGCTGGTTTCCCCGACTCTGGCATCCATGGTGCCGTTGTTGGTTTGCTAAAAGGTTGACCGTTACTGTTTTGATTGTCCCAACGCATAGGTACTAACTGGTACAAATGTGCAAGGTCCTTATGATCCTTGCTTTCCGAATTCAACAGTCCAATCTGCACATTATGAACGTTCATGTAATTAATATAATCCTACACCTAAATAAAACATTAAGACTATATGTAGAAATAAATAAGAGAATATCACCTCATCTCCATAAAAAATACTGGGCGTTCCAGGGAGCATCATTCCCAGCATCGTAACAGCAACAGTGGCATTGGCAGCTTTCAACGTCGAGGCCATCCTCGGAGTATCAACACTGCCCGTCGACCAATGCACCCACGGATAACTCGCTTTCTGGAACAGCAAACCTTTGAGTACCCTCGAAACCTGTGTCTTGATGCTCTTCGTCCCATTCGATACATTCAGCGTAATATCTATCAAATCCATCATGTTCAAGATGGCATTCCGGGAGTATTCCCCGGCGCTCTGTAGCACCTTCTCATTGCACATGAGTATTTTCTTTGTTCCCAGAATTGATTTCCAATATCTCAGTGCGGCCACGAAACTGACTTCATTCGTATAGTGTTCCAAGCCTTTGAGATAAAAGCCATCGACACCTTTGCCACTCCAATATTTGATGATCTTAGTCACGGCGTTGTCGTCCAGAGGATTTGGCGTCATCCGGTTATTCGTTGAATCGGATCCGTCGAGCTTGACATTCGCTTGAGCTGGTGCTGACAAAAGAGCTTCCATTGTTTCTCGATGGGACGGTAAGGTTGGTAGTACTGCGGTTTCCTCGCGCTTCTGACGTTTAGTTGAATCGCTGACGTTATGATTTACGATTGGGTCAGAGAAGCTCTTGATGAAAGGAAAAAGTGGAAGGTCTAGGATTAGCGTCATGTTCTTTTTATGGATAGCCGAGACCATGGCCGTAAAGTCGTCTAGAGTTCCTAGACTTGGGTCTACTTCGGTTAAGCTTTGAATATCTTGGTAATGTTGAGGATATTGGCTGGATAAAAATATAGAGTTCAATCGGATCCCTTTGACTCTCAGACTTTCTAGATAGTCCAGTCGATTTATTATCCCGCGGAAATCGCCAATTCCATCGTTTTTGTAAGAGTCTTGAAAGGAAGCTGGGAATATCTCGTAGAACAGACTTCCTTGCCACCATTCCACTGGTGGGTCACACCTAAATTGCCATAAAATTGTTTTTAAGCTCGAGTCAGCTGATTGATATTTATTGTGACACAGATTTATGAAATTGACAGAAATTTTTTCGCAAATTTAAAAAAAAATTCACTTGAGTTTAATGAAATCTATAATTATTTTATAATATGCGTGGCCAAAGGTTAACTAATGTTTTTTTGGTTAGACATCAAAATATGTATTTTGTAAGGTATTACCTTTTCGGCATCGTAGCTATAACACCAATAGCGAGTGCGACACATCCGGCAAAGAATGACATCAACGACCAGAAAAACGTTTTCCGAATAATCGGCCAATTCCAACTCATGAAACTGTAATTTTTAGGTGGTTTTGGTACAACCAATTGTATTCCAGTAAGAGGAGGTTTACCGCCATTATCTTGGTTGTAAAACTAGACAAATAAAATCAAAATTAGTTTCATGTCACCAAATAATTAGGTATTACTATATAATCAAGTATTAATTATACATTGTTCTGATTACATATTCATTTCAACCTAAATTATTCTAAATAAGGAAAGAATTTATCGATCATCATCCAGCAAAAACTTGATATAATTTTAGACTCGTACCTTTTCCTCTTTAATGTTAAAAAATGTCTGTGTTGTAAGGAAAAAATATGAGTCTAAAATTTTATCAAGTTTTTGTTGATGATCGATAAATTCTTTCCTTCTTTTTAATAACTGTGCAGCGAGAATAACATAGTCATCCATATACAACTTTTGATTTTATCAAAAGATTCGCGATACTATATTCTGCAAAAATTTTAAAAATAGTATTTAATAAAATTTTGAATATATATTTAATTGTATTATACTTTATGCAGCTAAAATAAATTTGGTATTTTTTACTAAATCCTAAACTGATGTAAGAACAAAAGAGTCTCTTGTAAATTTTGCTTTACTTAGAAAACAAGCTAAAACTGTCATAAACAAAGTCCGCTGAAAAACATGTGGTCTTTAATGTCGCTTTTTCGTCACGGTCATTTATCAACGGTGACACGACAATGCTGTGTCGACACTAAAATTTTAGTACGTTATAGCATAGCTTCTTTAATTTTTCAGCTGCACATAATTTATACTCCAGTATTTCATACAACGACAATATAATTGCAACCTCACTTATAAATAAAGCAAACAAGTATGCCCGCAGTTTATTTTAGCAAGATCCATTCACTAAGTTGCATCTGCACAACGTCTAGAATTTAAATTTAGAATGCGATATATATGTATATATATATAATTAACTATATAGTTTGTATTCAATCGACGAAACCGAAATCTCATTTTGTAATCTTATATATAAACTTTAATGTATTTGGTCTTACGCGTCGCATATGCAACATTGGTCGGTAGCCACGCGTAATAAATTTCGAATGCGCGGCAACGCGTGTATTAGCGTCAATTTAACGTATCCAATAACGCTCGTTATATACTCGTGCGGTCGCGCTTGTTCAGCAAACTAATATTATGATTATTACCGTCGACGAGCAAGTGACACTCGTAATTTTATGAAGCTGCCAACTCTTGATAGATGTTGTGCGCGGCGGAATTGAAAAATTCACGTCGTTTCGCGAAAATTTTTATTTTTCTATTTGTTAGAGGGACCTATTGACTGTCGAGCGTGAACGGCAAGTGATCGGCCATGAATTGACTGGCAGACATATACTTAATTACAAGGAAAGACGTAAATAAATTATCAAAGACAGTCGCGTTGGCAGCAATCGTCGTCGTTCTGGCAGAGGGACTGATTTGATTCGACAGTGTTTCTGACAGTGTTCAGTCATTGATTGAAAACGGAAAGGAGATGCGATGACGTAGGTATTCAGGGGTTACTTTTCGGTATCGGATTCCGTTGGATATCGTGCGATATCGAATGGTAAAACCTTACCAATGCTTGAGCGTCCGGAGCTAAATGTGTGTATGCAGTGTTTAATTGGGTAAGTAGTTGCGTGCAAACTGGCTCGTTTGTGTCGCTGCTGCTGCCGCTGTTACTACTTGTCTCGACCATCGGATCTCGTGAACTTGGCTCTGGAAATGAATAAAATGTTATAAAATTCTTTGTCGTTATCCTAAGTTCTTATTGTTAAGGGTCTATTTTAATAAAACTTTATAACGGTATAAAATGTATAATTTGTTTATACCTTGCATAAAACGAATCTCTTTGAAAATGAAATGGAGGATTGACTGTAATTGTGATCTATTAAACCATTTGTAGGTATAATTGAAAAGACATATTTTCACTTGTCTTAGAGTAATGTAAAAATTGAACGAACTAATGGAACAAAATTAATGGTATATTTTTTTATTCAATAGTAGAATGCGAATAATATTGCACTAATTGAAAATATTCTTTCTCTAGATCTAAAATTAAAATACCGCAGCGGTTTTAAATTGAGTAAAGAATCGCTTGGATTGAATAACATTCCGCACAAAATGGTGTATGGTTTCTCACTAAAGCTAAATATTTTTAGAGCTCTTATAACGTGCAGTTAGTAAATAGTGGTCAACAAAGTTACAAGTCTATTCATTTACATCAATTAAATAGTTTTGAAGAAAAGTTAAAAATTCAGAGAATGTCTTATTTATTTATTTACGCCAATAATTATAAAAATAACTATGGAGCGGTATAATATACTTGACATTTGTTTGGAAAATACGTCTCTTCCGTTAATCTGATAATTTACTAGGTATTTACAAAATTGATTCCAATACATTTTAATTAATTAAAACTGATAAGAATTTTTTGCATGGCAACATCAACTGTGAAACATAACGTAGTGTTTATGTATAAAAGAATGTGGTTTTTTAAAACACTCTTATAAGTTTTCGTTCTCAAACCATTATAATGTAGTCAATTATCGTACCATCAATTCAAGAAATTATAAGGAGAATTTTTTTTTTATTAATTCAAACAGGCTAACCATTCAGTGCTGTTAAAGAATCAGTTAGTAGCGTCAATTGATGAAACGGCAAAAGATACGAAATACGATCGGTGACATGTGCGCTCGTCGCCAAGTCTGAGAAATATATATATAGCTGAATATTTTGTGAAAATCTATTCGATAAATTTTTTGATTTTTGAATCGTGCATCTTCATTCATATGTATCTAAATGAACGATTGATAATATATTAAATAAGGATAAATATATTTAAATTTAATCGTAGCTCGAAGTTGATATGTTAATTATCATGCATTTATTATAATATTAAATATCAAGAGATATTAATTTGCGGCTGACTATATTTGGTAGTACAAAGGATCGTAAGAATGAAACTAAAATCTGGTTGGATCTGCATGGTATCGGAGTAAGCTAAAGATTAAATGTTATCGCGCTGATTCTGCTCATCTTTTGTTGCAGTAGTCATTTAATATTTGTACGTGCTATCTTATTCCAAAGAAATTACTCGACATGAGAATTCAAAATAAAAATATAAATAGCCCTCTTTATTCTAGCTTTCGCTCTGAAAAATCATCCTATGATCTTAAATAGGTAGATTCGATATAATCATTTTGTTCCTCTGTAATAAATGCAATTTCATTTAAATGTAATTGAATTAAAGATACCGCTCATACAAACCGATGCATTTCAATTATGTGAAATCTCTAAAGACCGTTACGGGCCAGTGGACGGGTAATCAAGAAAACGTAAGGATTGGTTTTTAGCGGACATATCGAACGTTTTATCGGTGTCTTTAAAAACTGTACAGAACAAAATAAAAGAAGTACTTCAATATTACAAAAAAAATTAACAAACGGAAATAACGATTCGATGTTACTCGTATTAAAGTGAGTACATTCGAAATGAATAATATCATGGAAATTATGGATTCGGTACAAAACATTATCGCCATTTAAGACGTTTAAAAATAATCACGCGCGATAATTAAACAACAATTTACTATCGCGTTAATAACCCGACGTATTTTGAAGGTAATAATTCCAGCAGAATTAATCTGCTAAAACGATCACGTGCGAGCAAAACGAACAGCTCACGCACCGTGAAAAAACGAGTTAAACGTTGTTTTACGAGGCACACAATCGATGGGGGAAAAAAACCTATACGACCGTGGCACACAGTTCACCTGAACCATTGATTGTAGAACCGCAAAAAAGGTCGCGCAATATATAATAGCCTAAGAATCGATAGTGCGGTAAAAAGAGGCGTATATAATACAATCTCACCATCGAGCATGGGTTTGCAGGAGCTATTGACAAGGTTGAGGAAAGCGAGTCCGTCCTCGCAGTTGATATTGTTGAGGGTCTGATCCAACGGCGTCTGAGCTTCGCCATGGCTAGGCATGAAAGTCGTAGCCGCGTCCATAGGGTTCTGCTTCTGTTCGGGCGGTGGACTCGGTGTCAAGAGTGGACAGTCCGATGTTTCCTCGTCCTTCGACACGCAAAATAATGTTTTTCTCGTTACTACACTCATATGCTTATTCGATGCGTTACCGCATTTCTACGCTCAACATTTTTTTTTTTTTTAACAAAAATGTTGTATCTTTATGACTCAAATCGAAAGTGACTTGATTTTTCTCCCATGAACTAGAACGCGTGATCTTGACATTTTTTTTCATTTCGCATCTTACTGAATGGGTAACACTTAATCGAACAATAATAGAACTGCCAAGATCGTTTTTATAGGTAAATCACTAAAAATATCCGAGTTTATAAATGAATTCTATTATTAGGCCGGTGGGCGCGTCTGTAACGCCGACCAACGAAAAGAAAGCCGCGACAAAACATAATAAATCCACACATACTTTCAGCTCGAATCGCAACGAATATAATATACTGCTGCACACACGCAGAATTATTATAAACGTTGTATATAGGCATATATGCAAACCTGTTGAATGAGGGGCTGGGAGCTGGGCGACGCCAAAATCTCGTTCGCTATGACCACAGACAGGCGTCCGTCCGACTTTGGAATACTCATTTCGCACCCAGATACAGACAATCACTGCACACCAGGTATCGTCCAACTAATAACGAATAAAATCTAACACTGTATCAAGCGAGTCGAAACGGTGCAGGTGACCACTCTTGATTTACCTGAAAACCAATATACACACACGATAATGCTACCGCGTAAGTATCCGCGAGACTGATCGTAGATTCGCGCGCGCGATATTGTGTCAGGTTGGAAAGGTTGTATAGATTTAATTGGGGCACTGCCGAAATGATTCGCACGAATTGCTATCTTCTTTGAAAATACCATCGTATGGAGCATTAAGAGTTCTGGCCGACTGCCAGTCCTATACTAAAGCGCGCAACAGCCGTTGCAGGTGTATAATTGCTCCGGTTTTTATACGTATACTTTTTTTTTCTTCTTCTTTTTTTTTTTTTTATCGAATCGTCCGTTTTTCTTTTCAACTCTACTCGCCGTTAAAAATAACTTTTCATGGCTTTTTACGAATGAATTCCTCGGTTCGGATTGCCGATCGAAGATATTTATTATAAGCTGACACCTAGTGGCATACGCGAGCTTTCATATATTATACTTATACGTGCATTGAAGATTATCAGTCTTGGCGGCGCGAACGTAATGTCTCGAGCGAGCGCTTGTTGTGTAAACTCGTACAAGCTGGACGAATATCGCTTGTTGAAGCTATGACTAAAAGGAGATAATAGGTATATATGCGTTGCGTTAATTTCGCGGAAAGGATACGCGAGAAGGAGCTGCTATAATAAAATTGTGGGTTCGACGAATTGGTGTGTGCATATAAGACGTAATGTGACTGCGTACATGCTCCGAAAGCGTTGACTAACTCGAACGTAATATGAAATCTTTCGTATGTACTATCTGGGGGTGGAGTCTTTAAAAAGGTGCTATCTCGACCGAGGGCTTGAAGAAGATAATTATCTCGGCGAGCTTTTCTCTCCCTAATGTCCGTTTTACCTTATGAAACTTCGTCGATTGTCGCACAACTTACATCAATTGGAATTCAGGTAAGTTGCATGTCGTCGTAAAAACCTATTCCTCACCGAACTAAACATGTTGAAAATAATTGCACTTTAGCGATAATAGCCGCATCGAGATAACACACCTCACAATCAGCTCCTATATAGTATACAATTACCAATGGCACGCGCGAAAGCACTAAATTACAAATTCGGTCCATCAGAACACGCAATCGCACGCAACAGTCACTCGTTCCGTAACCGTATATATAAAGACAAGTGAAAAGAAACTGCGGGGCGGCTATGAGATATTTCACGTTTCGCGCATTCGCACCGACTGCAGCAGCGCGAAAATCCTTTAACCGACTGCCAAAGCACACTCACGACGCACCTCGTATACGCGCCAGTCCACAGGTAGATCTATCTCTCCTTATACATATGTATATACACACACACACAGAGAAACAGTTATATGTATATTCACCACAGACGCGAAATCAGTTGAGGCGCGCGCGGACAACCACGTGACCCCAAGCACGTGAGGAGTCCACTGGCCGTTATATATCGGCAGGACTATATATACTTATAATACGCGCGAGCAATGACGAAAATCTGCCAAAGTTGCAGCATGTACGACTGTATAGCATATATATATACGATACACTTTGTGAGAGGTGCAAGTCGTGCAACCCTCGCGTGTTAATTAACTTATATATCGCGGCGGCGGCGCTAACAAAAGCTGAATGCGCGAGCACGCCGCGACTGTAATGATATATATGTGTGTATATATATATATGCAACAAAGGTTAGAAAGAGTATAGAAAGAGTTGATAATGGAAAGAAAAGAGGTAAGTATATAAGTTGTCGTATGTACCTGCGGTGGTGGTGGTGAAGTCGAGAGGTGATGCAAGAACCTCGAGGCGAGTATACAGCGGCGCGAGTGTGAAGTAGCGAGCCCTCGTCGTGAATTAACGCTCCTCGTTGCATCCATAAAAAGAGAATCTCGAGGAAAAAAAAAAGACCTGTGTACGTATGCGTAATAGGCCTATATATACGTATACGTGCAGTACACGAGTGTGCGACACTCGCGAGTGTGGAACGCGGTGGAAAAGCTCGCAAGCTCTCGTTTACCACTCGACCTAGAGTAAAGGCCTGTTAGAAGGGCCGAGGATAATAAAAATTTGGACGTTGTTTTTTTTTGTTCGTTCCCCTCTTGCTGTGCCGCTGCTGCTGCTGTCTGTCTGGCGGTATAGTTACGTGCCTTAAAACGACGCGACCGGAACGCGCCGCGTTATATATTTAGCAGATATATATCCAGCTGGCTACAGCCGCTGCTGCTGCTGCTGCTTAACTTGTGCGACACACGAGAGCCGCGGCACACTCGAGACCCTCGACCAGCAGCAGACGTTTCAACTTTACTGAGTCTGCGCCGTTACGTTCTTTATTAGCTTATTTCTACATTATCGCTCTCTCTCTCTCTCTCTCCTTCTTCTCATTCTTCTTTTCCCCTACTTCCTCGTGTTCGACCCCATCGTTCTTTTTTTAGTAGATCCCGTTCGCCGCACAGACGATCGTTCGATTTTTTTCTATATCTCTTTGGCGAATAAGTTTCGTTTCGAGCCCGACAATTTTTCTTCTGCGTCATTTGCGTTGCGCGGATGTGTTGCACGCAGAGAGGAGCTCGAGGAAAATCAATATTGCAGCGCGCGCGACTCCGTTGCTCGGCGTGGGTGTGAAAATTGAATCGACCCGCGCGCGCGCGCCCCGAGGATTCGAGGGTGTCGGTGCGCAGGGAATGACTTGACCGATTATGAGTGAGAGAGACTTTTGGAAATTGACGGTTGTAGTATCTCCATCTAGCTGTTGGTAGACTGAACTTGTATGCTCGACGAGAGAATGCCCAGGATGGTATTGCGAGCAGTGACAGTTTGTTCAGTTGCGAGCTTCAGTCTTCTTGTTCCGATTCGCACTGTCGTAAAGTGTCTAGTGGTCGATCAGGAATATAAGCTCTTTCACGTATTCTCGTGTGACTCGATAGAGTAATTCTTTAGAGTGGTGGAAAGAATTTATTGATCATCATGGAACACAATGTTGCAAACTTTTGTTATTTTGTATTATTTTCCTTAAAATGATGAAATGTCGCGTAAATGTTATTAACGATAAATTATAATAATTGTTTTTCCAATTCATAGAAATGAAAGCGCTAAATGTTTGCAAAATTGTATTGATGATCAATAAAAATTAGCCGTTTAAAAATTAAAGGAACAATAAATATAATTCTTTAGCGCTTTCATTTCTATGCAATTATTACAATTTATCGTTAAAAAAATTTACGCGACATTTCAGTACTTTTTTTTTAGCCTAGCATCATTTTAAGGATAATGAATGGCGGTCATATCAGCAATTGTTCCCTGCAACTGGTCAACAGTTGTGATTATGTATTTACTTCAGTAAAAAGTTACAATCAGAAATATATAAATAGTATCTTATTAACCCATTAACGACCAAGACCCCGAATTTTCAACATCTTTTTCAAGGCCTTTTTTCAACTAAAAAAAAGGTTTGAAAAAATTTTAAAATGATCATATCCAACGTATTTTGAGCTGTTCTTCCGAATGGTGATACCGATTTTTTGTTAAAATACTCCTGCAAAAAAATATGACGTTTTTCACGAAAAAAAGTTAAAAAATTTGGAAATTTTAAAATTTATGAATTTTTTCATAAGGAAAATGCA
>UELV01094556.1:0-17227 GCA_900490015.1 Megastigmus stigmatizans | reverse complement strand
CTCGTGCAGTGGTTGGAAGTATCACGCTTAAATGAAATTCTATACCATACTGATTGTCATTAAACACTCTATCTGCAGATGTTATTATTAAAATTCGATATGGAGTCGCGCTCAATGAATTTTTATCGAACCCCTACACAACCAAGACTATATAAAATTGTATAATTATTAAATCTTCATATATATAGATACGCCTTTTTTATTTGTATTTTTAATAAAAATTTTTAAAATTTGTAAATGTTTAATGATAAAACCATGGCTATAGATGGTTTTCGTAGAAGCAGGTACTCAGAATTGTGACATTATTTATTGGTAAATTATTCGGGACACTTGGGAAAAATACAGCAATAAAATATTATAGCCGTAAGAGCTTATTTTTAGAGACATTATAGTGCTATTTTTTTACACGATTTATTTATTTTTTCTCTGATGCTGATCGTGGAAAATGAACGATCAAATCTTTTTCAATTGTATCAAAATCATATAAACGAGATTATAAATAAATTCAAATAATATTAAATTTCTGGACCACGTCCTTTCTAGTGAATTGTATTGATAAACTGTTCCATAAATCTTTGTATCTGTATTCTGTGTATAATCTATGCAAAGTTTCGATCCGAGGCAGAGACGATATTTAGTCATTCCGGCATCTAAATGGTATTAAAATATGAAAAACTTTCTCTTTTACCTACAAGTCTCTTGACTGCCGTATTATTATTATTATATTAATTTATAAAACTGTAAGATCTATAAAAAAACTTATCAATTATTGTTATATTTCAGTTGACATAATAATCTTTCCTATTATATAATATATAAATATATTAATTACATGCTCCCTACTCTGGATTTGCAGATTTTTCCGCACTCGCACCTAGCCTATAAACTTCAAGCTTATATAGATAAAAACAGCAATACTTGCATGATCACTGATGTTGCTCCGTGTTTCGTCCGAACGACGATGATAAAAACATATAAAACCGATAAGCTAGACGAAGATGGATATACAGCTGCCACACGCATGCATTGTTTAAATGCACTTGAACTGCCGCAATTCTGATGCAATTCTACTGCAAAGTAGCTACTGCAAGTCCATCTACGCAATTTTGCCGCAATTGTACTGCCCGCGCGCGTGCATTATATGGGCCTTTCGGATTCACTCGAACTGCCGCAATTCTGACGTAATTCTGTTGCAAAGTAGCTACTGCAAGTTTATCTTCGCAATTCTGTCGCAATTCTACTGCCAGCGTGCGTGCATTATATGGGCCCTTTGGATGCACTCGAACTGCCGCAATTCTGACGCAATTCTACTGCAAAGTGGCTGCTTCAAGTCTGCCTTCGCAGTTCTGCTGCAATTCAGCTGCAAGCACGCGTGCATGTCACGGACCCCTCTTGGTGCAATTTCTCTCTCGTAATTCTAACGCAATACTGGTGCAAAGGTTTTGCTGCACGAACATACGTGCAGAAATATAGCGAAAGTCTGAAGCAGATCACGCATGTTCTGCTGTAATTTGAGTGAAATTCAGAGCGCGTGCAGCAGAATTACGTCAGAATTGCGGTGGGTATTGCTACCAGGGTAGTATCACATTTCATATTATCCTTAGAAATTTAAAGATTTTAAATAACTCAACAAGAATGAAAATTTGCAACCCATGTTATTTTTGAGATTCTAGTAATGTAAGCTTTAATTATTGTGGTTTTATAGCTATTACGCTAGTCAAAACGCGAAAAAGAGAGAGAGAGAGAGAGAGAGAGAGAGAGAGAGAGACAGACAGAGACGTGCAGCCGCTGCTCGAATTCCCAGTTTAAAATTGCCATTACTCAAAGAATTGATGATGAAAATGTGGAAAAAAAAATATCAATATTCTTGAATCTATGTACAAACATGTAGTATTATTTAAAGTTAGCAGGATTTAAAAAATGTAAAACTATAATAATAAAAAAGAATAGCGCATATTTATATGTTTTTCTTTTGATGAATGTCTGTTATGAATTTTCGAAAATTGAAACATTTAATATTTAATATTATTCATTAGATACTAAAGTAAATTTTCACAAAGTTTGAAATGATAATTTTCAACAGAAAATATTTTGGAGATTATTCAGTAAATAATACATCTACCTGGGTGACATTCTTTCTTATTTCTCAATTTATTGTTAATATTCTAGGTACCTTCAAAGTATTTTTTAAATCAATACAGAATACTTAGATATTATTATATCATATAACAAAATTTCGATCCAATCTTAGCATCAATTATTTTGTAATACTTACTTGAATACGACGAAAATGCATTTTTCCATAAGAGCCCATGTTAAAAAGTAAAAATTGAAATAATTGTTTCTCTGTTCCGAGGCGCCATCTGATACTTGACATGGATGCTTTTTATGTATAATAAAACTTAACCTGTATACAAAATTTCATCATTCTTTTAGCTTTATTTCTATTCACAATAGAACCTCCTTAAATTAAGATGCTGAGAAGAAAATGCCAGAGAGTTCACAAATAAGCAATTTCATATACTATAAAACAAACACTGACAACAACAAATATCTTAAGGATAATAAGAGTAAAATTGATGTTGATTCGAGAAAATAGAATATATTATATACTAAATATAAGAAAACTTAACATTGACTCGTTGAAAACTGTAACTAATGAACAAGAAACTCATCGATGCACGCAAACTCCAAATATTCATGCTATTAATTCCTCTTATAAGTAGACCCATCACGTCACTCGCAGTCACGTTCAAGTTATCACATATGTAACGACAAAAATAGATATATTAATACAATTATACTGTAACTTTAGTGCATTATTTTAGGTTAGGTACAGCAGACGCGTGGCTTAGAGCGGGCGGAGATTATGGGCCACGGCAGAAGCGCTGGCGAAGGAGAGAGCGCCTAATCTTCCCTGCTTTACTCGTTTAGCTGAAAACGTATCTCGCTCACATGGTTTGACCAATGTCCTAAGCAGCCGAGCGCTAGGTATTGCATGCGGTCGTCGTCTGTCTTCTCACACGCGTGACGCGGGCTTGGATTGGTCGCGTACCCTGTCCGAGTATGAATACTGTCTCTGAGGCGTCTCAGCGTGTCGATGCGCTATTCGCAAATACAAAATAGCGTGCGAATATCTATTCGTATAAGGATATGATGTTTTCTTTGTTAATAATTAAAATCTATACTTGGATATAAACATTAAAAAATTTAAATTAAAATAAATTTATTCTTAATGCATCAAGGAATGTGTGTGCAATGTTTCAAAAATTGAACCCTTGTACATTTTTTTTACGAGCTCTTGAGGTATTGAAAAATAAGCCAGAGGCCAATTCACAGCATGAAAAAATGCATTACACTTGAATTATTTAAATTTGGAGACTGTTCAGTTACTGTAATTGTTAACTTATTCTTAATGTCTCAAAGAATATGTGTGCAATGTTTCAAAGACTGAACTATCTAGATTTTTTCGAATTCTTGAGGTATCGAAAAAGAAGCCAGAGGCCAATTCACAGCATGAAAAAATTCATTAATCTTAGATTATTTAAATTTGGAGACTGTTCAGTGACTCTAATTGTTAAAACCTATTTTTAATGCATCAAGAAATGTGTGTTGTAGTAATGAAGAATTCTAGATTTATTTTCTAGAGCGATTGAAATATCGAAAATCGAATCAGCGGCCGATTCCTTTCGCGGTAAAATGCACTTAAATTTGTGTTATTTAAATTTGGACACGGTTTATTGACTATAATTTTTGATACTTATATTTCAAGAAAGGTGTGTGCAATGATTCAAAAATTG
Organism: Megastigmus stigmatizans; assembly: GCA_900490015.1. Classification (NCBI taxonomy): domain Eukaryota; kingdom Metazoa; phylum Arthropoda; class Insecta; order Hymenoptera; family Megastigmidae; genus Megastigmus; species Megastigmus stigmatizans. The sequence goes on along the minus strand of UELV01094556.1, from coordinate 13,427 downwards.
AACCCTCGTAGATTTTTTTACGAACTCTTGAGGTATCAAAAAACAAAACAGAGGCCGATGAACAGAATAAAAAAATGCATTTAAATTTGCATCATTTAAATTTGGAGGCTGTTCAATAACAGTAATTTTTAAAACCTATTTTTAATGCACCAAGGAATGGTGTGGTATTAATGAATAATTCTAGATTTATTTTCTTGAGCGATTGAAATATCGAAAATCAAGTCAGTGGCCGATTCGTGTAGTGTTAAAATGCATTTAGACTTGCATTATTTAAATGTGGAGGCTATTAAATGATGGCAATTTTTAAAACTTATTCTTAATGCATCAAAACATCAGTGTTAAAAGTTTGAAAGAATGAACAGTTCTAGATTTTTTACGAGCACTTGAATCAGTGAAAATCGCTCCAGAAACTGCATTTCCTTATGAGTAAGTAATGTTTATTTACAACTTGTTTATCAGTTTAAATATCGGGTGCTTAGCGCGAAAAAGATTAGGGATCGGTGAATTTAGTTTGAATTATGTATTTAATTATAAAAGTCAGAGTTCTCATCTTAAAATACTAGGATAAATTACCATGCAATGCCCTTTGTGCTTTTATAAATTATCATATGCTCATAATTGAATTTTTTTTTTGTACATTTTGAGTGTAACAATTTAAATTAGAAGTATTAATGGCCATTTTTGGCATCTCTATTAGCCTATAATCTAACCTTTGAAAAAAAAAAAAAAAAAAGAAAAACAATAAATCCATACTTAAAGAAAGTTTTTTGGTGTACAAAAGAGGCTCAGGAGTCTACAGGATCTGCAGATGTACTCCACATAAGTCGAAATTACCTCTTACAGATATAAAATATGGGCATGACAAATTTTGAAAGGTTAGAAGCCTCACAAATATGATATAAAATGTAAGCGACCGCGCGACTAGGCAGGGCAGCGAGGAACACAGTCCAATGCAGTATGCCTACTCCTCACTGCCTTCAAATAGACATACGAGTATGCTTCTCGCTGCCTTGCCAAGCCGCGCGGCCATTGATGTTTACTTGTCTGACTGCGTGTTTTAAAATTTAAACTCTTTTATTGCAATTCTTGCATATACATATAAATATATGATAATTTATTGTTTATTTAAAAATTTTTGTTTATGCTATTGTCAGAAATAGTGAGATTTTTTGACGTACTTGAAGATATTCTAGAGTGAGAAGTATATTATAAATATGTTTTCCACGCAAGTCGAAATTACTTATTATAGACATAAAATATGGGCATGACATGATATTTTTTAATTATCGAGAAACAATCGTCAACATATCTTCTATATAAACAAATATCATTTTTTATTGAATTTAAAAAATTTGTTTCAAGTGCCTCCAGGGTGATATTTCCCTCTATTTTCCCGCTTAAAAAAATTATTTAAACAAGGTTTTATTGTTCTTTTTTTACATTATGGTTAAATTATAGAGACAATTATATAAATTATCTGTATTTTTGAGAAAATTAATAATAGAAACAACTCCATTAGTAACTGATGGCCGCGCGACAGTCTGTAGGAGATCCCATCGATCTTTCGCGTGCCGCGAGTTAGAATTTTCAAACGCAGCATTGGTTTTATCTACAATATTTATTCCAGTATCTACAATTCTCTGTCTTCTCCGTTTTTAGGCTAACGTATCCTTATTTTTTATTATACATCTTTGCGGTTAGAGTGACGATAAGATAGGTAGACTAGTTGGGTGTTAGCCTAGGAGGTCTCTTCGCTCTCCCAAGCTGTTTAGAAATCCGAGCTCGCAGACTGCCTGCTATGTATGGTGTCAGCTTCTTGCATAACCTTCCGCGGTCCACGAGTCGGAGTTTTCAAACGTAGGCTTGGTTTTATCTGCAATATTTATTGCGATTCGCAAAACATATTCTCCGTAACCTAAGGAATCACGGTATTCACGATTTTTTACCTGTGCATATCTCAATTCGGTACTGTCGTACATCAAATGTTACAAACTCAAAGAAGGATTGCTCTCTTCGAGTCTGAGTTTTCGAAACTAGGCTTCATTTTCCCAAGAATATTCATTTTTTTTGTCGCATTATATTCTTTGATGCCGTATAATTATCCGTCTTCTTCGTTTTTTCGGCCAACGTATCCTTCTTTTTTATTATACGATCATACAGTTCGTATTTACATCTTTGCGGTTAGAGTGTCGATAAGGTAGGTCGGCTAGTTGGGTGTTAGCCTAGGAGGTCTGCTCGCTCTCCCAAGCTGTTCAGCGAGTAGAGCTCGCAGACTGCCTGCTATATATGATGTCTGCTTCTTGCATAACCTTTGGCAGTCCACGAGTCAAAGTTTTCAAATGTAGGCTTGGTTTTATCTGCAATATTTATTGCGATTCGCAAAACATATTCTCTGAAGCTTAAGGAATCTCCGTATTCTCCGTTTTTTGTCCGTGTCTATCTTACTGCTCTTATTATTTCGTAGAGGAAAAGTCACAGAGTCAACGAACATTTGCGCTTTTCGAGTCCAAGTTTTCGAATGTAGGCTTCGTTTGACCAATAATATTAATTTTTTTTTCGTCACACAATGTTCTTTGAAGCTGTAGAATTCTCCGTCATATCCGTTTTTTGGGTAGAAGTGTCTAGATTATTTATTATACGTGTTTAAAGTACCGCAAGGCTCAAATTTGGGTTGTCGGTACAGTAGGAAATTTTTTTCCATGTGACATCCCCTTAAGGAGAAAAGAGGGAAACATCCTCTGAGAATGCTTTAGCTTGCGGTGATCGATAAATTCACTTTCTTATTGTAAAATTTTGAGCAATAAATTCATCATTACTTGAAACTGGCATTGGGTCCGCCCAAAAACGGGCATTCTTCCGCCCCTTTTCCGCCCCTTGAAATGAATCGAATATTAACACTCTTATACTATAACGCGCAAATAATTCAGAAACAGTTTTTTATATTTGATTTATTTATTTCTGAGTAATTAATATTTTTCTTAGTATTTACTCATTATTTATTCATTAAATAATAATAAGCAGTTGCATTTTATTAATAAGAAATCGTTTCATGAACATGGATTTCTGAATAAAAAAAGTAGTTTTGTTAAAGAACCAGATTCATTTAGTGAATTTATTTTGATTTAATATTATTTTAATGTTTATATCCACGTCTAGATTGTAATTGTTAAAATAGAAAACATCAAATCCTGGTACGAATGGATATTCGCATGCCATTTTGTATTTGCGTATAGCGCATCGATACGTTGAGACGCCTCAGAGACACATACTCGTACAGGACACGCGACCAACACAAACCCGCCTCACGTGTGTCACGTGTTTGAAGACAGACATCGAACACATACAATACCTATAGGTATATCTATAGCGCTCGGCCGCTTGTCCGTCCGAGGACTTGCAGGTCAACGCAGTGAGTGACTATGTTTTCAGCTAAGCGAGTAGAGCAGGGTAGGTATTATTAGTTTTTGCTTGTAATATTTTGATGATGACATACATGGAATAGACTTGTATCGGGAAGAATTTTGTACATATTTGTATATCTATATCTAGCGTCTAAACCACTCGGCGTTGGATCCTCCGCGTCCCTTGATAGGAGGGGGAAAGATAAATTGACGTTAAACTATGAATTTAAAAAAAGAAAACTAAGGCATCGCGAAAGGAAAGCAGAGTCCAAATCATACTCTGAGTTACTAGCGTACCATGCGAGGCGCAGAGTTAGCAACGCAACACAGGAGCAGCTATACGAGAGTTGTCTCTCACGTGCCACCTTCTCAGCGCGCATAGTCGCTTGCTAGGCGGGACGAAGATGGTCGGCATTGGACCTCTCACGGATCCAACTACCATCAATATAGTGTAACCAACTTAATCCTCATGTTTCGTGGGTATTTCTCCTCTCGCGACGTTGAGAATATTTATTGAAATTTAGACGTGTTTGTATATCTATATATAGCGACTGAATTTTGACCCTCTTTTTGTACGTATTTGTATATCTATATATAACGTCAGCCGAAAATTTAGCGAAAGGAAATAGTCGCCCGAAAATTAGCATTGACGATAACTTAAGAACGATATAACCTTTGGTGATGAAGCTTTTTTCAATTAAAATAAAAATTTAAAATCTATTAATTAAGCCCCGCAAAACTTCATAAAACCAATGTAAAGCATAAATTAATAGAAATGGTCAAAAAAATTTTGAGGTCAAAAAGCAAATTCAAAGTATAATAGGAAGACTCGTATTCGCCCTGCGGTTCTCATACTGCCATCGGGGGCGCTGCCGCGCCCCTTGATAAAGATTGGACATATAGGTAAACATTTACGGGAAATAGGGGTTTTGTTATGATGAAAAGGAAACATATCAATAGTAAGAGTGCAATGCTTGTCAGATTGAGTATTAATAGTATAAATCAAATGTGAATGTGAGTAAAGTGTATAGACTGTAGATGTAGATTATATTATCATTCTGTGCAAAAGTTTACATATATGATGAAAAGGGAGCATTAGTAAGAGTGCAATGCTTATCAGATGCCGTATATATATATATATACATTAGATAAGTATATCATATTTAATTTATTAAAGTGAAAATCAATTTAAAGAAAGTAAGACCTGACACTTTGTGAAAATGTGAATTATTTTTTTTATTTCACGTATCAGTCAGCTGTGACTATCAGAGCATATTATAAAAAATGAGTTGTAAATATAAGATAAAATCATGATACCAATGAAATAATATGGAATTATGGCGAGCAAATATGTTGATGTTTTCAATCACACCCTCTATAAGTGTATCAAAGTACAAAAATTTAGCCTTGTACTTGCGGGTAGTGCTGGTCCACGGTTAAAGATGAGAGAGGAGGAAGAGTGAAATGAATATACTCGAGTAGAGTTGACTGTGATTTATTCACTGGCAGAGGAGCTGCCAGTGTCTTTAAGTCTCTGAGTAGGTCATAACCTCAGTTTCAGGCTTATGCTTAGTGTTGGTGAGTGCATGTATATGTATGCTTGTGTATTCGTGCTCTAGTGGCGCTCTCGCTTGAGTTGAGGTTAGTGCCCACATCACTCCCCCTTTACATTTTTTATTAAGAGGAGGCTAAATACATAGTAAAGTCTTTTGCACTTAAAATTAGTGCGTAAAACACTTGTGGTGTACCTATTAATATACATTAAATGTACGATAATCGACGATTGCATTGACAGTGATGCATTGTAACTCATATTATATGTAAAGATGAATGGCGATTGCATTTAGGTGATGCATTGTCGTGAATGAATGCTTAATTTATGCATTAATATTACATGTGGAAATGATCGGCGATTGCATTTAGGTGATGCATTTGTCATGGATGAGCACTTATTTATGCGTTAGAATTTACATTGTGTGTAAGATGCTCAGCGATTGCATTACAATTATGCATTATCGTGAATGAACGCTTATTTTGTGCATTAACATTAGATGTAAAAATGATCGGCGATTGCATTAAAGTGATACATGAACGCTTACTTTAGGTATTAACATTACACGTAAAAATGATCGGCGATTGCATTAAAGTGATGCATGAATGCTTATTTTATGCGTTAGAGTATACATTATGTGTAAAGATTATCGGCGATCGCATTAAAATGATGCATTCATAAGAGTAAGCGCTTATTTTGTACGTCGAGGTTACATGTAGCAGTGTAGTTAAGATGCCTTTGGCTAGTAGATCCAGAATCACATAAAGTTACAAAATTGCTTGCATACTTGCAATTGTCTATTTATAAAAGTGGAGGTTTTGTACATTGTGGAACTATGCGTGCAGTTGCTTTATACGATTGTTGCTCTAACAGTCTAATTTGAAGATTACCAATTTTTAATGATTTTTCTGTAGTTAAATAATTCAGTTTTAGTTTGATTGTGAGTGTAGATGCGAACAAGCAGTCAAGCGTGTTTGAGTGTATAAAAATTGCTGCTTGTTGCAGTTATAATTACGTGTTTAGACCATACTATAGGACATCACAAAAAGTTCTTGTGAATTGCACTTTCCTTCTTTTTTTTTTTTAGAAAAAAGAAAAAGGAAACTATATTTGCTGGAAGAGCATTAATAAAAGAGAAAGTGAAAGAAGAAAATAAAAAAAATAGTGAATGAAGAGAGAAGTCCGATGGTATGGTGTGGATTAATTTGTAAAAAAAGTACGCGGAAACAACTGATGCTTTGAATGGTGGGGGGTTCGTAGGGTTAGTATTTTGGGACAAGGCTGGAGGGTTAGTTGCTATTATCCATCTTTATCTCGAAAAGCTCGTAGAAGTTGCCTCCGTAGGCAGAGCTTCTAGGCGTGACTCGAGCTCCTCGAGCTTCCGCGTGGTGACGAGTAGTGTCGCGGAGATTGACTTTGTACCTGACCGCTCTGAAGCAGGAGATCGGCACACTTGATAATACGCTTGTGACGAAGCGGGGCTTAAACGCCTTGTTGCTACGATTGTTGCGACCAAGGCCGTTGACAATTGAAACCTCGCGCACCTGTGAGTGCGCGAGAGTTTCGAGGGTGCCGTGAACGCCCTAGTAGTAGGGCAGCCTCAACACGGTCAGGAGTGGAAGTGGCGAGAGATCAAGCCCCTCGCCTTCAATCTCCAGCCCCGTGAAGTCGAGGGTACTGAGCGCTGGCGCGATGTTAATAAAGTTTTGTAAATTTGACTCTGAAAACCTACTGCCCTTAAGGCTGAGCTCCTCTAGATACAGATGCATAAAGAGGACTGGCTCATGAATAAGTGACAAGGACTTGACCGTCGACTTCACGTGCTCCAGCCGGAGGGTTCTCAACTCATTAGTGGAGTTAAAAACCCTCTCGGGGAGCTGCCAGAGCTGTTGATCCCGATTAATGTTGGAGCAGCCGACGAGACTGAGCTCCCTGAGCACCGAGTAATCCTGAATTAATCTGAAAAGAGGCTCCACACGCATTTGTGGCCTATTGTACAACCTCAGGTGCGTCAGGGTCTCGCTGGGCCGACTCTCCAACAAGAATTTCAGCACCAGCCCGTTACCAAGTCCGTCGGGAATTTATTAAGCAGCGCCTCGCACTGCATTAGGGTGGCGGACGCTATATTGTCGCACGTGGTGCACGCGCTACAGCACTGGCCCTTAACGAACACGGCGTCGACAGTAAAATTAGCATGTCCACAGTCGATCAGCATGCCGTAAAAGGCCTTTTTAGAGACCCGGTGCATGTTGTGAATGAGAAGGCTTATAACAGGCTGATCTCCCAAAACAGAGTGGATAGCCTACGGTCGACAGTGGGCGGCACACGCATCACGGTGCGCTGTGACACACGACAGAGCGTTAAGACGCTCAGTAATTATGGGGCGAAACTCCTTCTTAAAAGTAAGGAGGTGGATGTTCGCTGTACGCAAATGATGGCGCTCCTTGGAGTCTCCTGCAGTGATGGTGGTGGCGGTGAGGAGACGCTCGTGCAGGGCGTTGATGTCCTTAGAGACATCCTCGACAGTGGTCCAACTGCTAAGAGAAGACATTGCTTCGAGCAAGCTGAGCCAGAGCCGGGAGGGAACTGCAAGTGATATAAAGCAATAATTGCTTGGTTAAAACTTGTTAGTTGATTGCGAGCGTGACTCCTCTCCTCCAGCTGCTCTTATAACTCGTTTTTACGCAGTAACAGGGTTTTTTTAGGTGAGAGTGCGAGGATAGTGGTACATACCTACTCTCAATGTCAGCATTAAATCTAACTTCTTTTAGTCGCTTTTGTGCTTTTAACTAGAGCACTTTTTGGTCGATCCGTCGCGAGAGTGTCGAATTTTTTCTTTTTTAAGATGTTGGGAATTAGTTTTTTCGTTTTTTATTTGTTTGATTATTATCGAGGACGAAGGGAACTGTGCTGACCCTGTTAGGTGCGCAAGTGGCTGGAGCGGCTTATGTGTCGTTGCATTTGGCTGTGTTTTATTCGGAATTTTATCAGTGTCATTATTTAATTGGTCATATATGACGCTTTTCGATAGGATTGCATCATAGTCATGATCGTCCACCCTCATTGACGACTCGTCTGCGTCGCCGCTCCGATGTGCCTGAGCCTGCACAACGATGCTGTTTGGCTTAGAGATTTTATTTGAATCCTGGATAAGGAGACGGGCGAGCGCAGATGTACGCGATGCTGTTTCATCAGCCTGGGAGAAGGTTTCTGAATTCTCTGCGCGATCGATCAGCTGCCGAGCAGTCGTTTTTGAGGGTAGATTAATGTTAAGCGATAGAAAATACTGCAATGTGCCTCTACCTGCATTATAGCAAATATCAGTGATAGGACGGAAAAAATAAGTCACCATCAGCACGCTCAGAACGCGCGCGCCACGGTGGGTGTCGTTATGTCATGAAGCGGCACTGCCTCCGGCCAGCGAGAAAATCTGACTATCATTGTTAATCAATATTTATAGCCTTCGCTCGGAGGCAGCGGACCGACTGTGTCGATATGCATGTGAAAAGCGTGCATCCGGTATTATGAAGTGCGAAGGCAAAAATTTATTTTCTCGGGATATTTTAGAGCGTTGACATTCCATGCAGCTTTTGCAGAGCGTCTTGATAGATAGTTGCATTTTAGCCCAGACGTAATGTTGTCTAATTAACCTGTCCGTTGCACTTGCGGAAGGGTGAGCGTTGTTAATGTGGAATAAATTAAATATTTCCCGTCTTAATGTTTTGGGCATGAATTGTCTGAAAGTCTGTGCGAAAAAATTGCAGCAGATTGTAACACGTTTGGGTCCCTAGTGTAGCTTAGTTAGTCTCAAAGGGTCACAGGGATCTGCAAGGATTTCTTTCAATTCTTCATCGTTCAACTGATCGCGCGATATATCCTCTAGAGTGAAAAAAGTGGGAAATTGAAAGCTATAGCTGCAATTGAAGATATTTGGCGCGATAGATGGATCGATACGCGACAATAAATCCGCCACGATGTTGTCTTCATCCTGCAGATAACAGATTGCAGTATCGAATTGAGCGATTTAAGATAGTTTGCGTGCGCGAATTGGTGGGCAGTTGTCTGGATTCTGTGAAAGCGCATGGAATAAGGGTTTATGATCCGGGTAAATTTTAAAGCTGCGGCCCTCCAAAAAATAATTAAAGTGTTTTAGTGCCTCATAAATAGTCGTTAGTTCGCGCTCGTACATCGAATAGCGCGTTTGCGGAGCTATGAATTTTAAGGAGAAAAATGCCAGCGGCTGTCATTTGCCACTGATATATTGCTCTAAGGAGGCACCCATGGCGAAATTGGAAGCATCCGTCGTTACGTGCAATTCGGCGTTCTCACACGGGTGAGCCAGATTGGCAATGTTTATTATATGACGTTTGGTTTTTTCGAAGGAACCGTCCGCGTTAGCATTCCAAATTTATGGAGTTTTGTCTTTTCTCTTGTTACCCTTGATCAATGCATGCAGATGCCGCTGTGTTTCGGCTGCTTGGGGTATAGTTTTTGTATAAAAATTTACCAAGCCTAAAAGTCTACGCAATTTGTCAGTTGTGTTAGGTTTGGGGAAGGTTTGAATGGCTTCCACCAATTTCGGATCCGATTTGAAACCGTCCTTATTAACGGTGTGACCCAAAAAAATTAATTGCTCCGCGCCAAAAATGTATTTTTTTAGATTTATATGCAGGTGGAAAGCTTTCAGTCTTTCGAGCAACGAGTTAGATGCTTTTCGTGGTCCTCGGGTCAGGCGCATGCCATCAGTATATCGTCGATTTAAGCAAAAGCGAAATCTAGGTCCCCTAATGACATGTTGACATATCTTTGAAAAGTTTGCGGTGCGTTCCGAAATCCAAAGGTCATCACGAGAAACTCGTAGAGACCGAATGGCGTTATAACTGCAGTTTTTGGAATATCTTCCGGAAAGATTGGGATTTCTAGAAATGCACTCTCCAAGGAGAAAATAATTTTGCCATGTAAATTACTGGAGAAGTCGTGCAAGTTGGGAATAGGGCATCTGTCCGATAGCGTAACTTCGTTTAACTTGCGATAGTCTCCGCAAATCCTCCACTCTCAATTCTTTTTTAATACCATATGAATAGGTGTAGCCCATAGGCTTTTGGATGGCCTATACATACCTGATTTGCACCATTTCTCAAATTCGCGTCTCGCAATTTTTAGCTTTTCAGGGACTTGTCGTCGTGACCTATGGGCGCAAGGTGGACCCGAGGTTTTAATGTGGTGATATATACCTCTTTTTTAAAGAGTTTTAGGCTTATCAATGCCAGTCACCGTCGGAAACTTCGTTAAAATGTGCGCGTATTTATGCTTAGGATTAACGAGGGAGATTTGCAAGTCAAGAGCTGCCTGTTTAATACCCGGTGCAATTTCATTTGTTTTTGCATTAATTAATCGTTTATTATGTGAATCGGGTAAAAGTTGAAAATGTTTCAACGCGTCGCCTCCAAGTATGGAGTAAGGTACATCTGCGACGATAAATGTCCAGAGCAGTTCTTGCTTATAACCGAAATTTAATTTTTTACACAAGGTGCCATAACTGTTGATGGTAGTGCCATTGGTGGCGTATAATTTAATGTTAATTTTCCTCGCATTGAAACCTTTGGGTTTAGGAACTACGGAAATTTCCGCGCCCGAGTCTATTAGAAAAATTTCATTTGAATTTAAATCTTTAATGTGTAGACGTACTGATTTAGCTCCGGCAACCTTTGTCTCCATAATGTACCGAGTTATTAGTTTAAAGTCCCTTTTGATTTTTCGTTTCCGTCACGCGCATTATTATGAAAGTTTTTATTTTGCGCTTTATCGTTATTTTTAATAAAATCGACCCAATCACACGGTTTGACGTTTGTATGCCTTTTTCCCGAATTTATTATGGCAGAAGCAGAGTCGTTTCCGTTCTCTGCTTTTACTGCGCTCACGTTCCAACGCGCGGTCGAGCGCGGTCGCAGTGACGATTTTCTTTATTATAAAGAGCATCTATTTTCGCGATTGCTTCTGAGATTAATTGCGCTTCTGTTGATTTAATTTCGCAGATCGGTGCACTCGTGTCGTATAAGTTGGCGTGCACCTAGTCCGCGTACGCGACAGAGGCACTCTCATTCTCCGGTGTGGGTTCGTTTATAACAAAAACGCGAATATTAGGTGTCAGGTTTGCCTTCCATGCTTTCAGAATTAATGCACGCGGCATTTCCTCTCCCGCCAGATAAATTAACTTGTTAAGATAAGCCGATGGCTTTCGCGTGCCCATTTGGCAGCCTCGGAATAATTTTTGAAGTTCAGAATCATCCAATCAGGTGCATTTCTTAATTAATATATTTTTGAACGCGTCGTAACGATTATTAGGCCTAAGTTGTTTGATGTTATCCGAGATTTCCGTTATTATATTTTGGTTTAGATTCGGCATAACATCGATGAATTTAACATTATCGTCAGTGATATTTTGAATTAGGAGCTGGCATTCGTACATATCGAACCAGGTCGTCGGGTCGTGTTGCCGGAAGGGCACGTTTATTTGTTTGAATTCGACGTTAGAGCGAACAATGGGTCGATCGTTATTGCCAGGTATGTTTACTGTATTATTTTGATTGGGTAACGGAAAATAAAAATTGGTGTGCCTATGAGTGTTTGTTTCTAAACTGTAGGTAGAAAGGTTATTATGATTGCTTGTTAACTGATTCGAATTTAAATTGTACTTATGAAGGTACTGAGAATCTCTTGTTTGAAAATGTATTTACAGACTTGTTTATTATTGAAGGGTTACATGGTAATTCGTTGCTTGTTGTGAAAAAAAATTGAATTTTGTGTCGGTGTAACGACATTTTGTACACTGGAATTAACTGGATTAAAATTAGGATGTGAAGGTGCAACGGAATTTTGTACATTAGAATTAATTGAATTAAAATTATGGTGTGAATTGTATGATAAAAGTTTTAATTTTTCGATTTCTATACTTAAAGCGTATAGCTGTTCATCGTGTGCTTTTTGCATATTTTCAATTTTATCGGAAAGGTTTTTTTTTTCATTTTATGATAAACCGCCTGCGGTACAGATGCATTATTGTTCTGTAAGGAAGATTTTGTTAAAAGTAGCCTATTTTGGTCTAGACTGTATGCTGTCTTTTTAAACACGCCTCTTATTTTATCAGTCATTAACTGATCGCAATCGGTAAGTTCTCTATCTAAATCCGGTGGCACTCGCCTCACCCGAGTCATCCGTCAATTGAGTGATAGGGATATCTAAAGGGTTGGTTTCCGTGTCCTTTCCCAGGGTAGAATCCATTTTACTGGGTGTGCGTAGCATGCCACGCGAAGGAGCGGTTGCTAAGGGGAAGAGTCACGTAACGAGTCAGAGCAATCGCTGGAGGGAAAGTTGCCTTATGTATTACTTAAAATTATGCGAATGTGAATATATCTTAAAATTACTTGGCAGTGGTGAAGAGACACTCCCGTTACATTATATTTAAAGAAATATTCGAATTAAAATCTCGTGTATTCGGTAGGTCCCCCGTGTCTGCCGTAAGAGATTACTGTAAATCGACGAACAGAACACAAAAAATTTCCCTTACACGAGTTCATGTAACGAAATAATCGCGACGAGGTAACACGTGATGGAATAGATCTCTTGGACTCAGGGTAAGAGACTACTGTGAGTCGACCACTGGAGTGTTTGAAATTTTCTCTCACACGCGAGCACTGGTAATTAAAAATGATAATGACCGAGGAGTATTCTTCCTGCCAGTGCCACACAAAACATTATAATGCGTGTGAATGTTTATGGATAAACAACATAATAAATATGATTTACATAAATTGTCATAAATTATGATAAATGTTGTAAGTATAAATAATAAACGAAAATATAAGATATTAATTTCGCATTTGTCACCGAATTCGTGAAAAGAAATCCGAAAAAATTGCAACTTGTGCGATTTCTATACCTCTAAGGACGCTACGCTACTGTAGTGGTGTCGGCGTCTACGCGGAGCTGCGACAAGGCGTCTGAGTGGCGAGCGTTATGTGTGAGCGCTCCTTGTGCAAGGCTCCGAAGACTCGTGCGGTGCACTGCGCTTTCTCTCTCCCTCTCTCTTCCGGTAAGTACGCAGCGCTGGACGCTTTCTCTTCGCGCTCTGGCAAAACTGATCTTTAACACGTTTTCCATACTCCATCGTGAGTAAAAGTTTTTGCAGACGGTTCGGCCTCCTGCTGGCTTTCGCATCCTCGAGCATCACAACTGGGCTCGACAAAACTGAGCCAGGGAGACTGATATCTGTCTGTCGTATTAACTGCTGCTACCTTTTGCTGTCAACGGCCATTCGGTACATGTAAGCAGACGGGAGAGAGAGAGAGAGAGAGAGAGAGAGAGAGAGAGAGAGAGATACGGAGATTCACAGGCACCTGCACTTTTGCCGCACTTTCCGACGCATTTCCGGCTCTACAAGGGCTATTCCTGCTTTCACCAGCACGCTGCACGAC
>UELV01094554.1:0-10334 GCA_900490015.1 Megastigmus stigmatizans | reverse complement strand
TTTTTTTTCCTTTTAATTTTACGTATGATCAAATTTAATTTAAGCGTGAAATTTAATAGTTGAAACGATTTTTTTTTCTCTCCTTTTCCATTCTAGTGGAAAACACAGGTTATTTTACCGCGAAAAACGCGATTAAAAAAAAAGATGAAAAAGCGCGGGAAAGCGTCTAGGAAATTTATTGCCGAGCTTAGGAGGAACTTACCAGCAATCGGGAAAGAATGGAGAGCGGAGCACATTGCCTACAAAGAAAGAAAAAAACAGGAGAAGGAAGGAGCATTAAACGCCAGGAGCATAACTCCACAGGAGCCAAGGCCATCTACGTCTCAAGAAAATCAACCATCGACATTGGAAGCTCGGTTAGAAAGCGGCGTAGCAGATAACATACTAACGAGCAACATTATACGGGTTGTACATACACGGCCAGAAGGGCCAACAGATAATCGAGAAATTGAGGTGATAGATCTGGAAGACACAGAACCAGCGATACGTCCATCACCACAACCAATATTAATAGATTTGGAACCACCCACACCTAGGATCATATCCAACATAGTATTAAAAGGCAGCGATAAATACAGCGTTGCAAGGTCCTCAGGAAAGATGAAGAAAATAGCCTCGATTAAGAAATCGAACGATAATAAAAGAATAGCGCGAGAGAGGTGTTTATCCCCACGATGCGAGCACAAGCGTAGAAGGAATTGCGACTTTTGTGAGCAGGCAAGGGAGTTATACCCTGAGCGGCTAAATTTAACTCGCAAACAAATAATAACATTCGAATATTTTGGCGTTTACGAAATTTTTGACTAAATGCATATGATTTTGCCCTCTACTATTATGTAAAAATTCTAGTGTTTAGTTAAATAAGGCGATTTTTAAATAAATAAAAATAAAATTAACTACAATAAAATTACCTAAATAAAATTACCTCAATAAAATTTTTTTTGTAATATTGTAGAACCTTTTTTTTCTTTTCTCTTTTCTTGTGAGTAGAAATCGTTGCGATAGATAGAAGAAAGTTAAGTTTATTTCTAAAAGCTTCAAAAACCTAAGCGAGGTACAGTTTTGTTATTTTAAAACCCAAATAATTTTTTTTTGTCAAATGATCTCATTTTTGAATGAATCCCCTACCGAGAATTATTTGAGGTCGCAAATAGGCGAGCTATCTGAAAGACTAAATCGTTTGGAGATCTGGAGCCAGAGCGTGAGTAAAGCTACCGAGTATTTAGGCATCAGTATCAGTGAATTTCGACAGGTCCATAAGACACAATTAGTAGCAAACTAACAACTCAATACGAATTTTCAACGGATATTCCATAAACAGGTAAAGTTACGTGTGGTTCTTAGAGAACACATTAGAACAAGCGTAAAAAATAATATTCAAATTAATAACCGGTTAAACAATTTAGAAACACAATTAGAGGATATTACTTTAAATTTTAAAAAGTTATCCATTAAAGATTAATTATTTTATTTTATATCATAACATTTAAGTTTAGGTTTTCTTCTTTTATAAATAAATAGAAAAGAAACAGGAGTTATCACCTTTGAATTCATATAAGTCAAGGCCGCATAATGCGTAACCAAGCTCTGTTGGATGAGAAGAAGAAAAGCGGAGTCCTAGCGTACAACCTTTTCGTCCCGCAAAATAGACTCGCACGAGACGAAGAGGACGACTATAAAAGTTTGAAATCGTCTACAAGCGGCGGCTCTAAAGATTCTGATCTGGAGCAAACTATTAGGTATATTCTTTCCGTTGAAGATCTTTCCGTCGAGGAAGTAGAGAATAATATAATCATGGCGCACGAAGCAGCAAATATAAATTTACAATCTAGCCAGATTGTATCTATTAAGGACGCGGTAAAAGTAGTTCCCGATTTCGACGGTAGCAGCATACCTCTAAGCCACTTTTTGCAAGGATGCAACGAAGCAAGAGAGATGATTGACCCAACAACTGAAGGAAACCTGACTGAACTTATTAGAAGTAAGTTATTTGGTGAGGCACGTCGAGCTGTGATGGGAAAAACGTTCGATAATGTCGATGCGTTAAAAGCGTATTTGCGGAAAATATACACACAGTTATTAGGTGAGCTAGGTAATCTGCACCAGCATGATAACGAAAGCGTAATAGCTCTCACGAAAAAAATCAGAGAATTAGGTGAAAAGATACTTAAAGCAGGAAAACTATCTAATAACGGAATAATAGAAGCGACATTCTGAACCTCAATTGAGAGGAATATAGTAGATTGTTTTCAAAGGGGTTTGAAAAGTGAAATAGACCAAAAAATAACGGCCACGAATGCAGTCGAGGACATTTTAAAAGACGCAATAGCCATTGAAAAAAAATTAACAGCCTTAAAAGCTTTGCGCAAGATCCACAACGGAAACACCGAAAGCAAGTTACTCAAGAAAAGAGTTTTTACTTGCCAGCTATGTCGCGAAGAGGGACATGAAGCTAGTGCGTGTAAAGAATTCGTCAAGTGTAGTTATTGCGAGAGACCCGAACACAAATCAGATCATTGCTGGCAACGTAGCAAAGATCATGCCAAGTCAATAAACGAGTGTCAGATTTGTAACAGGGAAGGCCATGCCGCTTCACAATGCAGACGTAATCTGAATTGCCAGATTTGCGAAAAGTCAGGACATTCAGCGAAGCAATGATTCCAGAACCAGAACAAGGGCCAGACTCAGTCATTTACCAATATAGTTTGCCAGATTTGTAATAAATCAGGGCACAACGCAACCACCTGTTATATCTTAAACAGTCAACGTCAGGAAAACTCGGACCCGTTGCAAGCACGGAGTCGTTTATCATGATAGATATGCGAAAGAATTGGGCATACAGTTGCCACTTGTTTTAAAAGATCAGGAAACGAAAAAACTTGCGACTTTTGGGGATTTAAAGGACATACGGTAGATGTATGCAGGAAGAAACAGTACGTTCAAAAGCAAGGGGCGGGAATCGAGCAGGGTCTCTCGAAACAGAGCGCAGAGAGAGATACCACGAACCCGAACCAGCGCTCAACCAACACAATGCAACGAGTAACTTATTAGACGAGTTAATACCGTTAAATTAAAATTACCCAATAAATTAATCCCGTTTATTGTATTTAAAAACACAAATTTAGATGTTAAAATAGATCTTATGTTGGATACAGGATCGGAAGTGAGTATAATAAGAGTAGGATTTTTAAACAATTTAGAGTATTTTGATAAATCATTGGTAAGTATAATTCAAGGTATTTCTGCCGATCCCATAAAATCATTGGGGTCAACAAAAATCAAGTTACTTGGGAAAATAGTTGAATTTGTAGTCGTACCAAATAACTTTCAGATTCATTTTAGTGATATTTTAGGATCCAATTTCTTAAAAATTTCTGGAGCAAAAATAAACTTTGAGCAAAAGAGGTTGATTAGTGGTGATGAAAGTATAAATTTCAGGCAGATTGATAACTCTGATTTTGAATCCGAATCGTGTAGAATTACGAATATTGAGAGTAACGAGAATGAAAAATGCATACCTTTCGTCAGTGTAGTAAATCCTCCGTCGGACAGCGCAGGTAAATTTATGATTGACACCGGATCAGAAACCAATTTGATTAAATCCCATTTATTACCAGTAGAATGTGAAATAGATAGATCAAACCCAACCTGGTTAAAAGGAATAGGCAGTAGTTTAATAGCGACCGCAGGTTCCGTAGAAATCACGTTATATGGAGTGCCAACTATTTTTCAGGTAGTTCCGAATGATTTCCAAATACCTTGCGAGGGAGTTTTAGGATCAGTATTTTTTACGGAGTCAAAAGCAGTTATCGATTTCGAAAATAAAATTTTGAAATTCGAAGATAAATACGCAGTACTAAGGTTTAATGACCTCAACTCTAAGCACAACAGCGTAGAAAATCTAAATATTTATGAGCACAATAGTGAAATGGACGTTTCTAGTAATTTCTCTACTATGAATTCAGTTACAGGCGAGGATGTGAGCTGCAGAGAAAGTGATCAAATGGAACTCGATAAGTATTACAGCGATTATGACATAGCGATTACTAGCAACTATGAAACAAACGCAGAAAACAATTTTTCCAGTTATTGTTATCAAGTAGCACAACTAGAGATTTTTTCAGACTTAAATATTGGCGAGGAGGACATCCTTTTAAACAATTACAGTCCAATAACCCCATTTAAATATATATTTAACCTAGATGTACAAGATAGAGATCTTAAACCATATCTTAATCTTGAACATTTAGATAGCATTTCTAAAAACCATGTGGAAAAATTAGTTGACTCAAATAAAGATATTTTTCATTTAAAAGGTGATACGTTGGGTTGTACAAACGTAGTAATGCATAGAATACAAACTACCGACAACTACCCTGTAAATTCTAAGCAGTACAAATACACTTTTTCGCTTAGGAAAGAAGTAGATAGACAAATCAAAGAATTATTAGATGCAGGAATTGTAAAACCCTCAGTATCAGGTTATAATACTCCAATTTGAATTGTCCCTAAAAAGGCAGTTTCAAATGGAAAACCCCAGTGGCGAATGGTTTTGGATTTCAGGCATCTTAATGAAAAAACTGTAAGCGATGCTTACCCAATACCCAATATTTCCGAAATTTTCGATCATTTAGGAGGATATAATTATTACACAAGCATAGAGTGGAACCAGTGGGTGGATATCGCACTGTTAAATTATAATACTTGCGCGTACAAGAAAGCACTAAACTCACCCCTTATGAAATTGTGTTTGGTCGTTTAGCACGATTGCCATCTAGCGATCAACTACGCGATGTTGACTTGTTACCTACATATCAAGGTTACGTAAAAGATCTTGTAACTAGACTCACGGGAATTAGAAAGTTAGTATACGATAACCTAGAAGATTCAAAATATAAATCAAAAAAATAATACAACAGAAATATTAACCAAAAAAATTTAAAAATTGGAGATTATGTTTTTCTTTTCAAAGGACCAAAACCCGGGAAGTTTGGCAGTCATTATACGGGGCCGCATAAAATTTTAGAAGTAATTAATAAAAACAATGTTAAAATTCAAATACAGAAAGCTTAAAAAATTGTGCATGCTAATCGTGTAAGAATATCTCATATTAATCACGAAATAATGATTAAAAAGAAAAAAAAGAAAAGACTCAGAAGAAGAGTGATTTGTAATTAGACGTTTTGTTTCTGATTACAGATGATTCTAATTTTGCTGATAACCATACTAGTTCAACCATCACTGGGGCTTATTGGATACGATTGTGAACGCGATCACTAAATGTAACAACTTTATCCTTAATAAAAGTGGGAACACGCAATATACCTCCTAGTACATATAAGTAAGAGTTATATACAATTGCTGCAAGTTAATCATTTCATTGAAACGAAGGTTTGTTCAATGTAAACTGAAAGTTCAAAGAAATGTATTATATTGTGGGAGGAATTGGTATAACTCTGTTAGTAGAGTATGGATGGAATGAGTATATATACGAAATTAGTCGTAAAGCGTGCGAAGGACTATACGTAACCGGAATATTGCGATTTGACAATGCACATGTAGTAAGCGGAATAAAGGTAAATGAAAGCAGAACCTTTCCAATGGTATTTGCAGGACACATTGATAAAGACGGTAATTGTAAGGAGGAAAGTTATTCTGATCCATTTGGGTCATGGGAATCTGTAGTAGTACAAGGCATTTTAAAGATCACTATTTTAGAGCAAATAGCGCGAGTTTACAACGACGAGAATAAAATCCATTTGCCATCAGGCACGGTATGTACCTTATTCGATACTACATGTGTAGATGTGCAAGGGGGGCACACATTCTGGAATGCTATGCCGGTAGATATTTGTGATTTTTATAAGTATAGCATTCTGTATGAAGGCCCTGCTCATACAGCGGTTGACTTAGATTATAATACAAAACAAATGGTATACTCTTTAACCTCGGATCAAATAACTTTCACGCTAGCAGCTAAGTCTGAAAGTTCGTTATGCGGTTATAAACTGATTCAAACCGAGCATTCGAAATTAGTAATTTTCGAAACCGAAAGGGGTATATCATTTGCAAAAAAAATTAAAGCATCGATAAGCAAACTTGACGTCTTTGCTTATGTAAATTCGAAATTTGTATATGTAGAGAGGTATATAAAAACTCAGCTCAAGAGACTATACCGCGACGCAATCATGCGAAGATGCAGATTGGAGAACGCGAAGCTCTAAAAAATGCTTTAGCGATAGCGACACAGGCACCAAATCAATTCGCGTACAACTTAATGAAGGGACCGGGCTATATGGCAGTCGCAGCTGAAGAAGTTGTGCATGTCATAAAATGCATCCCAGTTGAAGTCAAAGTAGAACACAGCGAGTCATGTTACTCGGAGTTACGAGTAACTCGAAATAACGCCACCATGTTTTTGACGCCTAGGACACACATTTTGAAAAGCAGAGGTACCACGATATCTTGCAATTCGATTTTGCCATCACATTACTTCATTGAAAAGGAATGGTATAAAATCATGCCATTGACTACGGGAGTACGCGAGCCAGTGATAGTGAAGCCAATGGTAAAGCCCACTTGGAGTTATATGAACCCAAATTCGCTCGCGAATAGCGGAACATACTCGGAGAAAGACGTCGAGGCATTGAGGGAACGTATAATGTTTCCAGTCGAACAACAAGCACTCTTAAATGATTTCGCGAGAGAGATGCACGGACATCCAGTATCAGATTAAGAAGGAACCATCACGAAACTATTAAACGAAGGAACACTAGACAAAATAGTACAGTCAACATGGGACAAATTATAGAATAAAACTAATGGTCTTTGAGACAGCAAGCGCAGCATTCATAGCAATTTTTGTCATTTTCCAAGTGATAAAGATGATAATAGAAATCTGTACCAACGGATATACACTTCACCAAATGTACGGTTGGAGTATTCATTTATTGGGAGCAATATGGACTTCATTAGCTCAATGTTTAATTCACATAAGCAAGAGAACAACCGAGCCAAAAGAAGTACTCATGGACGTCGAGCAACAAGTTTTAAAGCATCCGGAACTACATACCCAGAAAACCCAGAATCAGCAGATTCAGCTACGCCATCGGGCAGTAAAGCCGGATTTTTCGCTTTGGAAAAATGAAAACAAAACAGAAAAATTATGCAAAAGAATTGTGATAACGGTTCTTGGTCGTTTAGCTAATGCAAGTTTTGAAGTTGTATTTTTTATTCGATTTTTAATTTTATTTACAAAAAAAAGGGAGAAAAAGAAGAAAAATATAGACATATAAGGATATATACATACGCATAAGATAACAAGATCGATTTTACTTTAATTTTAATCAAGTCATAGCATGCGAGGCTCAAGTAATTATTATAAGATGTATTGGGCCAATGCGAAAGACGTTTGTATTTAGCGCACTCCTTATATGGAATTTACTATTACGATTACTATCCGTGTCTTCGACCCGACTAGTAACCATTTTACGATGGAGGTGTAACGTTGTGCGCTCCTTTAGGAAAAATTTTAAACTTGATTACATAGTAAATAAGTTACCATACGCGCTTTTGATTAGACCACTATTCAATATCGATTAAACTCACCCAAGGTAAAACAGGTCACTTCTCTAGCGTAAGAAAAAAATGAAGCAATACCAATGATTGGTCATATCTATGACTACCCGCACTCAGATATACAGTCGAGTTTATATTTATAATACATATATATAAGTATACTTTGATAGTTTTACGATACTTTATAAGTTTATATGGGTACATGTTACGTATTTCTTAATAAACAAATGGGCAGAAGGAAATTCCCTCTGAAATTTCCCATAATACCTGCGAATCTCTACACAACAGTAAATGTCTGACTATCTAAAGACTATACGCATTTTTATTCTTTTTATTATATTTTAGTTCTTATTTTAGTCTCTCGAAATCCTAAACGAAACCCAATAAACAATAGCCCCCTTTTTTATTAGCAAACGAAAAACAGATGCCTAGTTGCGTATCAAGACGAAGTGATGAGAGGCAACGCTCGTACGCAAGCGATAATATTAATAAACCGAGAGGAGCTTTTCAATATATACAATGACTAATATCAATGTCATACAAGATGCGCCCTGTACGTGCTAGATATATATATATATATATATATGCAAAACCGATGCATAGAGAATTTCTTTCTTCCCATTATTTATACTAATCTAAACTTTCCAAACATCTTTAAGTTATAAAATATGCAATACCAAATGTCAATAAGTTGAAGTTAAATAACCGATATCGTTTTTCTGTTTCGATTTGTATTTTTAAATAGTTTTAACGTATTACTGTTAAGATATTTTAGCATTATTTAACGTTATTTAACATATAAAAATTAATTTCCAGAAATCAATAAGTATTGCATTTCATATATATAACATTTAGTGTTACACAAAACGTTAACTTTAGCAATTATGTTTAGTTTAAGCAATAACATTAATAATAATAATAGAAATAATAAATTTTGTTCTCGATAACTATTTGATAAATATTTAGGATATGAATCCTAATATCCATTTTAACATATCTTTATTATCAAAAGCGAGCGGTAGAAATCACGATAGCAATTAAATAAAATATAACAAATTATAACCAGACCATGAAAAATTGCGTTGTTCTTTAAATTTGTCTTTAATTATGCTAAATTCAACGACACGATCATATAAACACTATATATATAGTAGATTCATATCTATTATCAACATTTTTTACAACAATTATCGTCATTTACTTTAAAACCATTTATTGCATTATACAAATTACACCAGCAACTTTTTCTTTGTTATAATAATATAAATTAAATTTCGACCGTTTAAATATTAATCAAATTTAGTGTTATTATTTTATGCAATAGTTTTAATAATTTACTTGTTATTTTATATAGTAAAAAGTTAGCAACTACATCTTTCTAATAATAACCGACATGTAATATAGAAATGTTTCATTTTTTAATGTTGAGTAAATATTTTAGTTATTATTAATAATAATTATTATGTGTGCGAGTAAAAATAAGAAACGGAATATGTTTTAACGTTCGAAAATCATTTTTACATTATTTTTGCTCAATAAATATCTGTAATAATCAAGACTATAAACAATATCAAGAGGCATTTTACATAAAAAGCCATAGGAGGAACAGAGAGAGCGATATTACTCCCATTCCAGCGCTAAGGGATTTTTCGCACAGAGCAGGACCACAAGGTATAAATAGAGCTCAAAAATTAGGCAGAGCAATCAGCAATCGGTAATTAGTAATTAGTCAAACGCGCAACGAAACGAGATCAAAATCAAGCATCAACCACGCAAGACGACAGTTCGAAGGCGCCACTACAACGCAGCAACATTAGAACGGCACAGCATTGCAAGCAGTCCAAAACTGAAAAGAGCATCTACAATCGAGATTATTCACACCAACGGCAAATAGTGTAAAATCACCGATAGTGCAACGATTATAAAACCGCGATTTACATTTAACAAAAGTTTTTCTTTATTTAACAATTTCCAGCGTCAACCGGTTAAAGGGCACGGTTACGTTTGTTTTCTATAATAAGATAATTTTTATTTAAAATTGAATCGTGCATATTATAAGCGCGATTGTATTATTTTTGAATATATTTAATAAGCTATATATATCAAGTATAAAGCTAAATCATGTATTGAAAAGGCACGGTTGCTTCATTTCTTTATTAAAATAATAAAAATATATTTAAATTAAAAAGTTAAATCGTGCATTACAAGGGCTCGGTTGCATTAATTTTCTATAATAAGATAATATTTAACTATAACTAAATCGTGCATTTTATAAGCACGGTTGTATTACTTTAAGTATATTTAATAAGCTGTATATTCTAATTTAAAGCTAAATCGTGCATTGCAAAGGCACGATTGCTTCATAACTCTTTATCAATATAATAAAAATATATTATAATTTAAAAGCTAAATTGTGCATCACAGAGGCACAGTTGCATTACATTTCGTAATAAGATATATTTAAATTAAAACTGAACCAGGCATTTTATAGGCGCGGTTGTATTTTTTTTTTTTTTTTTTAATGGTGGTTAAAAAGGGGAAAATCGCTTCGCGACCATAGACAGGCTCCAGATCCCGCTCCCGAGGTCAGAGACATCGAGCTCGGGGCCGTCACCCGCCCGTGAGCTGGCCAGAAGACTGCCGTCAGTCAGGGCTGGGATGGGTGGGACCCATCACGTCCGAGGCATCCGACAGCGTCCGGCCAGCTAAACCCCCAGTTCCTTAATCCGCGGTTGATAAATCAGCCGAGGAGCAAG